>JH720296.1:958973-1003093 GCA_000231825.2 Tetrahymena elliotti 4EA
CTTCTTGAGATACAAAATATAATTAATTTAAAATAAATTCCATTAGAAAATTATTAAAAGGAATTATTGTAGTAAGACATCAATTTTGTTAAAGAAAAGACTAACTTGAACTTTAATGGTAAATTCATCTTAATAGCCAGTACTATATTTTTTTACAATTTATAAATTAAAATAGATGAGTTAAACTTTATGGAGATATTTTTTTAATATGATACAGACTCCTTTAATAAATAGTGAAACTATTCTTAAAATAAAAAAATATTAACTATTTATAATAAAATAACTTAATTAATAAATAATATGCCTGCTTTTACGAGAATTTGTGTTTCTCAAATGCAAATAGCTTTATATGAACATTTCTTAAAACAATCAAAATAATTTTAAATATTCTAAATTCTATTAAATTGATGTTAAAGAAGTGTGATTCATTAAATTATAGGTTATTTATGATTAAGGCTATTTAAATTTTTTTACATTTAATTAATAGGTAAAAATTTTTGATTTATGAAAATTTAACTTATTTAAAAAAATATTATTTTTCTTTATAATTTATAATTTTTTATTAAGGTATTATTTAAAAAAATATGAGTCTTTCTTTATAATTAATAATTTTTTATTAAGGTATAATAAGTAGAAGTAAATTGTTAATCAAATTAGCTTATAATTGCTAATCAAAAATGAAGAAATTATTTTTAAAATGTACTAAAAATGAGCATAATTAAAGGCTTGTTATTATATTTGTTCCTTATTTTATATCTTTGATCATTGGAATATTTTTATATTCAACACTCCTGATTTTAATTTACATTCTGCCATTGTAAATTATATTAGTTAAACACTTATAATCTTTAAACATTTTAAAGATAAAATAAACTTTAGGATTAAATCTAGGAGAGATTTTTATAGTTTTAATAAATATAGACAAATTTATTAAAGTTGGATGTGATTTATTCTATGCATAGGCAAGTTTCTTAATCTACAATTATTGGCTATTTTCATCAATAATTAGTAAGCAATATTAATTATGAAGACTTAGGTAAATTTTAGGTTTTATTAAAATTTCATTTAAGTAAAATATGTTAAAATCAAAAAGTATCATGGGAATCAAAATCGACAGAGTCAGAGCCTGATCCAATTTCATAGAAATAGAATTATCTTCTTAACTCTAACTTGCACATGGATGGATTTTGTAATTTTTAAAACAGATGTAATAATAATCAGTAATGTCTGAAAGATATAGCCAATAATGTTCCATATACTCAACAAAGCTCTAATATGACTTATTGTAAAAGAATTTATCTTGAATAAAACATAAAAATAAAAAATTTATAAAAATAAAATGTTTAATTTAAATAAAAAAAGTAATTTTGTAATATTTATCCAAATAGCATGATATTATATTCTACTAAATATTTCTACAAACAGCTAAAAAACCATTAAATTTATGTATTTTATAAAAGAAAAGTATTTAATTGGAGGATGGACACATTCTGATACAAATATATGGAGTGAACTAAATGAAGAAGAAAAACAATACAACATAAAAACTTATTTTGTTTTCTAATTTGTAAAATCATTTTTATTAAATCAAAAAAACAATTTGATCAAATTACTCAAATCCTACTTTGCTAGAGAATAGGATGGGATGTTTAATACTCTTATTAAGTAAATAATAAATATAGATTTTTTATTAATTAACAATGTAATTTTTTAGCAATCACTTAGGTGTTTCAGCAATAATTAATAATGCTAAATTTGGTGGACCTTTTCAAAAATGTATAAAATAGCCTGATGGACATTACTAAAGATATGCATTTACAAGTCCTGCTCAATTTAATGGATTTTAATATTAGACATAGAGTGGAGTCATATGCGGAAATTCTACTAATCCTTGTTAATGCCCATACTTTAACATTCCCAGACTTTATCCAATAGAATGGAGATGTAGACCTTGGTATATTATGGGTAAGACTGAAAAAATGTATGGCTAATTCATTATTTACTTTTACATTTGCATTTATATTTATCATTTTTTAATTCTTAGATCTATCTCTCAGCCTTACATAGACTTAACTCTTTAGTCTCCATTAGCTACCCTAACTTATAATGTATAAAAATATGACTAGAAAATTCAATAGAATAAGACTTTTGCTATTTTTGGAATAGATTTTGATTTTAAGTAACTAAAAAATCAATTTTTAATTGATAAATAAGTAGCTAATAATAGTACAGTTTATATTGATTAATATGCTTATCTTGTTGCACCAACTCTTAAAAATTTTGATACAGGAGTAGGGTATTACACTCATTAAGTCTTAGCTCATCCTTTTTCTTCAAATAGTAAAAAAAAAATAATTGTTTAAAACAAATTTGATTTATTTAAAAACCTTAAATTTAGTTTTAGTGGAGAATATTACAACGCTTGAATTTGAGAATTCTACAAATAGCTTAACAGAAACACTAGAATATCTAAATAAAACAGCCTTTTTAAATTAGACTGATTTATTATCAAATGATTGTGATAATATAAGATCCATTCAAGAAAACTAATAATTGATAATATCTAAGAATAGAACATTATACACTACACTCTTTACACCTATAAAAATATGCTATGGAGATTTATTTACTAAAAAATCTTTAATTGTGGGATATTTGGCAATGGCATTTTCTGAAAACAAGTGGATTTAAGCCATTTAAGATACAAGAGAAAGCAATCAAAAGATGTTTGTTTTATTTTATATACTTATTAGCTGTAGCTTTGTTTTTTGTATTTTAGTCTATTTTTATTTAACAATTAAATTTTTACAGTATAACTTTGAGATACCTATTGATATACTCAACTAGTTTATAGAAAGAGCACAACCTCTAAAGTAAAATAAATTTTCTACTTTTGAGAATTAATTTTGAAAATAAGTATTTTAAAGTTTTACAAAATGATTGAAAGTGGATAAATAAAAACTTAAAAAGAGCTAAAAAATTTGATAAAAGCAATATTTGAAGTTGTTGTTGGTATATAACAAAAAATATAGTAATAATCCCAGGGAGGTGAAGATAATTTCTCAGATGCAGCTATTTAGTAATACAAAATAGCTTTGAGGGCTTTTAAGATTATATAGCATCATGATGGTATTGGATTGTGGTAAAATTTTAAGATTATTTTCATGATAAATTATTAATTAAAAATAGCTTGAACAATATTGCCAGAATATTAATGATGTAAGGGAAGTATGGAGATGCTTTAAAGTATATGTAGAAAGCTAACTTATTAATAGAAAAAAGAATAAATAAATTACATGACTAATATAGTGGATTGGAATATCATCAATTTTTAAATATTATTATCTAAAAAAAATAAATTAAAAATTAAATAAGTATTTTTTCTGGAAGAAAATATCAATTAGCAAATATTATCTATAGATTTTGCTGTAAATAAAATATTGAATCACTACAAGGGTTTTAAGGTGATATCTCAATAAACGAATTAGAGGATAATTGTTAAATTAGATAGATAATAAACAAGCCAAATATTATAGACACTGAATTATCTAATAGCGTAAACAATATTAATTTATGAAAAATTTGGATTTTTAATTTCTTAATAAATTTTTTCAAGCTGGACTTATTCAGTATCCAGTTCTTTTATATCAGAACCATTTATCAATAATTGATAGTAAGTAAGTAACACAAGAACTAAATAGAAACTACCCCCAGAAAACATATTTTATTTAACTAAATAATTTAAAACTTTTTTGATTATCGATTATCATTATTATGTATTTTTAATTATTTTAAAATAATAATAGCTCATCGCTGACTAGTTAGAAGAAATTACTGACCATCAAATTAATAATTAAACTAATTTAGAATTTCTAAAGAGATCCTAATTCTATTCAAATAAATTCTATTTAAAATAAAGACATGAACATAACAACTTTACATAATAACACTAAAAGAAATTTTAAGATATTAAATCTCTTTTAACTTAAGCAATAGACCTTTTGTAAGAGTCTTCTATATTTTATAAGGAATTATATCTCAGTAATTTAATGAATTCTCCATAAAAGAAAAACTATTTGATTTTACTCTAAATAATGTGTCTTATACTTATTATTAAATGTTAATTAAAGTTGAAAAATAGAAGTGAAATCATAAAACAGTTACTTTAAGAAATTAAAAGTCTTATAAAAACATTTGAAGATAAAAAAACAGATTTCTAAAAATATCAGCTCTTCATAGTATTGAAGTAAAAATTTTATAATATTAAAGGTAAGTTTTATTATTTGGAGAAAGAATATTGGAAGTCATTAAAAAGCCACCTTAAATCTCTTTATGCTCTTTAAAATAATTTCTAAAAATTTTATGATGCTAATGACTTTTTAAATAGTCTAATGGAATTAAAAAATATAATTTAGATTGAGTAAATTCCTTTAGAAAGCCACCAAAAATAACTATTAGAAAAGGATATAATTTTTCTTGAAGAGAATGATCACAATAACTTAAATAGTAAGGAGTTTATTTATTAATAGAATATTTAATAATAATTTTTAAATTAAAATAGATGAATTAAACTTTATTGAGATATTCTTTTCAAATGAAGATACAGCAGAAACTTTAAATAGCTTTTGAAAATATGAATTTTTAAATTAAATATCTCTCATATTTTTGCTAATTTATTTTTTTTTATTTAAAAAATAAGTAAATTTTTGTTTATATACTCCTTTTCAAAATATTGATAGCTCCCTTTAAAAATTTTATTTTTGAACTTAAATCAACTAAATACAAGAAACAAAAAATTTTAATTAAGACTCCTTTATATGAAATGAAAAAATTAAAGATACATTTTCTTATTAAAATGTTATTTTTATGAGATAACTGATAATTCATCAAGATGTTTAATATTCTTAATTAAGCTTAAAAAAAATAAAAAATAATAAATTAAGATGAACATTTGTTTATATGGATTGAAAAATTTAAAGATAAATTTTAATATTTTCACTAATTGGGATTATATTAAGAGTATTCAAATTCTAGGCTTAAAAATT
The DNA here is from genome assembly GCA_000231825.2 of Tetrahymena elliotti 4EA. Classification (NCBI taxonomy): domain Eukaryota; phylum Ciliophora; class Oligohymenophorea; order Hymenostomatida; family Tetrahymenidae; genus Tetrahymena; species Tetrahymena elliotti. Next base: position 964,019 of record JH720296.1, read on the forward strand.
TACTTTAAAACTTAGTAACCTAATTCTTATTATTAAAAATAATAAAAATTGTGATTTTGATAATTTTTTTACTTGAAATAACTCAAAGAAAAAAAGCAATTCAAGTGATTTTATTAATTTTTACTAAAATTTTTATAATTATTTATTTATTTTTTTTAATTCAAAAGAATTAAAATTTTTGATAGAAGTAAAATAAGTAGAAGTTTTTAGCGATTTATTAAAATTAGTTTAGTTTTTGCAAATTAAAGATGAACAAACTATTTAAATAATGTATTAAAAATGAGTAGATTTAAAGGTTGATAATAATTTTTATTCCATATTTTATATCTTTGATAATAGGAATATTATTATTCTCAGCTCTTTTAATTTTTATTTACATTCTGCCATTGTAAATATATCTATTTATTAGAATTAATACATTAATAATTCATTTTAAAGATAAAATAATCTTAAGGATTTAATCTAAGAGAGATTTATATAATTTTAGAGAATATAAACAAACTGCTTAAAGCTAGATGTGATCTATTCTTTGCATAAACAAGTTTCTTAGTCAATAGTTATAGGTTATTTCCATTAATAACTCATAAATAGTACTAATTATGAAGACTTAGGTACTTAAATTCTATAACTATATTTCAATTGAGATAATCATTTTAAATTAAATAGTAACTTGGGAGTCAAAATCTACAGAGCCAGAGTTTGATAGGATTTCATTGAAACAGAATTATTTACTTAACTCAAACTTATAAATGGATGGATAATGTAATTTATAATCTAGATGTAAAAATGACAAGCAATGTTTAAAGGATATTAGTAGTAATGCTAATTATAATTAGTAAAGCCCAAATATGACTTATTGTAAAAAACAATAATTTTTTTCTATAATATCCTTATAAATATATTAAAGAAAGGTTTTTATTTTCAGGATGGACAAATACCAAGACTAATTCATGGAATGATCTAAATTTGGATTCTAAGTAGTACAACATCAAAACATATTTTGTATAATAATTTATAAAAGTTTACATGCTCAATCAATAAGATAATTTGATAAAATTGCTTAAAGCTTACTTTGCAAGAGTCGAGGATGGAATGTATAATAGTGGTATTAGGTAATACTAATTTTTCTAATCAGTTTATCTTTTTTAAAAATAATTTCATTTTATTAGTAACCAATTAATTATACCTATTATAAATAATTCTAAATTTGGAGGACCATTTCAGAGCTGTAAAAAAAAATTAGATGGAAGTTACTTAAGGTATACCTTCACTGACCCCTCTTAATTTGATGGCTTTTTATATAAAACACCAAATGGAGTAGAATGTGGAAACTAAACTAATCCTTGCACATGTAAATATTATAATACCCCAAGACTTTTTCCTGTAGAATGGAGATGTAGACCTTGGTATCTAATGGGTTTATCTGAAAAAATGTATCAACAAAATATTTTATATTTACTAAATTAATTATTTTTCTTTTTTAAAGGTCTTTCTCTCAGCCATATATTGATATTACACTTAATACTACCTTGGCAACTTTGACTTATAAAATTGAAAAATATGACTCTCTTTCAAAAAAGAATATTACTTATGCAATATTTGGGTTTGACTTTGATTTTAAGTATTTACAAAATAAATTTTATATCGATTAATCCATCAAAGACAATAGTACAGTGTATATTGATTAATATGCTTATCTAGTAGCACCAACTCTTAAAAATTTTGATACAGGAGTGGGCTATTACATATAATAAGTCTTAACACATCCTTTTTCTTCCAACTGTAAACAAAATTTTATTAGAAAAATAAAAGATAATTTTTATTCCTTAAAATTTAGTTTAAATTTATAATATTACTACTCTTGAATTCTAGAATTCTACAAACAGCCTTTAAGAAATAAATGATTTCCTAAATAAAACACCATTTTTAAATAACACTGATTTATAATAAGAAAATTGTGATGATCTTTTATCAATCAAAGAAAAATATGAAATTATTATATCAAAGAATAAAACACTCTACACAACACTCTTCACTCCCATTAAAATATGCTAAGGGGATTTTAACTCTTAAAAATCTCTTATAGTGGGATATTTGGCCATGGCTTTTTCAGAAAACATGTGGATTAAGGCAATTTAAGAAACAAGGAAGAGCAATTAACTGATATTTATGTAATTCTATATAGCCATAAGCTGCTGCCTTGTCTTTTGTATCATAGTCCATTTTTCTCTCATAATTAAATTTTTATTATACAACTTTGAGATACCTATTTATATACTAAATCAGTTCATCTAAAGTGCACAACCAATTAAGTAAAATAAATATTTTTTACAAATTAGCTAATTATATTTTTAAAAGTATTCTATAGTTTTACTAAATGATTGAAAATGGTTTGATAAAAACATAAAAAGAGTTAAAAAATCTAATTTTAGCTATATTTTAAGTTGTAGTTAGAATCTAATAAAATATATAAGAATAATCTCATGGCAAAGAAGATAAATTTTCAGATGAAACTATAGTGTAATACAAAGCAGCTTTGACAGCTTTTAAGATAATATAGCATCATGATGGAGTAGGGTTATGGTAAGAATCTTTTACTTTTTTGATACTTTGGAACATAACAAATAAAATTTAATATATCTTTTATACGAGAAAGAAAATTATTTTATGAATATTGGCTTAATATTATTCTATTATTATTAATTATTTTTAATTTAAATTTTAACATAATAAAAGCTTAAATAATATAGCAAGAATATTAATGATGCAAGGTAAGTATAAAGAAGCTCTAAAATATATGTAAAAGGCTAACTTATTAATTGAAAAGAGAATTGATAAATTTCGTGATTAGCTTGCTCGATAAGAATTTCATCTATTTTTGAGATAAACCAATTTAAAAAAATAATTAAAAAGTTAAACGAGAATATCAGCAGGAAGAAAATATTAATTAGCTAACATAATTTATAAATTTTGTTAATAGTAACTATAATAGTCATTTTAAATGTCTTAAAATGCCAACAGAAATAACTTTGAAGATCTTAATTCCACAATAAATATTGTTTAATTGCCTAATGTTTTAGAGACTAACTTTTCGAATAGTGTAAATTATATCAATAAAGATTATTACTTTTAAAATAAAATTAATATTTAAAAAAATAAAGGTTTCTTGTGAGCCAATAGATGACATTTCTAATAATCAAATAATAAATTAAACTAATTTAGATTTAATAAAAAGATCCTAATTCTTTTCAAATAAATTCTATTTAAAATAAAAATATGAGAATTCCTCAAATTTAACTTCATAAAATTTAAAATAATTTTAGGATTTTAAAGCTCTTTTGACTTAAGCAATAGACCTTTTGCATGAAGCATCTGTAATTTATAAAGAGTTATATCTAAGTTATAAAAGTAATTTACCTTAAAAGAAAAACTTAATGGTATTACACTAAATAATATGTTTGATACTCATTATTAAATGTTAACTAATTTAAAAAAACAGAAGTGAAATTGTTATTACTCTGTTTAAAGAAATTAAAAATAAAATAATTAATTTTCAAATCACAAATAATGATATCTTAAAGCCATAACTCTTCATAATTTTGCAATAAAAATATTACAGCATTAAAGGTTCATTTTATTATGAATGTTAAAATTATCAAAAATCTGTAAGATGCCATCTCAAATCTTTAGATATAGCTTAAAAAAATAAGTTTTAGTATTTCTATGACACTTTTGATTTTTTAAACAGCCTTATTGACCTTTAGAATATAATTTAATAAGAATAAATTCCTTTAGATAGTCATCAAATTGTAATGCTAAATGAGGATATCCTTCTTCTCAAAGATAAGTGTGAATTAAATTTTAATGGTAATTTTTTTCATTTATTTTATTTAATTATTAATTATTGAACTAAAATAGATGAGTTAAACTTTATAGAGATATTTTTTTAATATGAAGAAGTAGCATTCACTTTTAACAAATGTTGAAAAATTTTGTTAATAATAAATACTTTTAAATTAATAATAAATCTAAATATCATATTAAATTTTCATGTAAAAATTTTATTTAAAAATATCTAAAGATCTTAAAGATTTCTTCTGAGAAATATCAAAATAAAAATAATTTTTTTTTAATGAATAATTAAATATATATTTATTCTTATTTTTTTATGTTCTTTTAAAAACTAAAATAACTCTAAAAAACATGTTTTTATACATAAAAAAAGAGTGAATGAACAAATTTTAAATATTACATGTAATTGAAACAAAAAAGTAGTTGTTTTCAAATCTATTTGAAAGTGTTATTATTATTGACATAGATAAATTAAAATATTTAATAAAAATATCGATTTATTAATTTCCAGCATAGCATATGGTGATGTAATTAAATTTTAAAGTTATATTCATGAAAGATAAAGGGAATAAGTTTATGAAATATCTAATTTTTTTTCAAAGCTTATTTTCTTTACTTTCATTTAAATGAAAAATATAAATTATTTTTAGTCACAAGAATAATATTTTATTTATCAGTAATTCAAATCATTAGATATCGAAAAAAGAAAATTAAAATCAGAAATTATAAGTTAAAGAAACATTTTTAAATTTTAAAATAAGTAGAAACTAAATATTAATTACAAATTACTGATTTTAGAGGATATCAATTTTTAGCAGCACAAAAAATAAAAAAAGCTATTTTATTTGGATACCTATTTTATTTCTATTAAAGAAATTATAAGAAACAAATTTGATGGAGTTTTAGGTTGACCAAAAACTACCAATTGATCAAAAGTTATCTGTATTGAGTCAATTAATTCAATTTGTAACAAATGAACTTTAACATGAAGAGAATAAATTAATCAAGGATAATCTTTTTTATGAAAGATTTTTAAATAAATAGCTGAATGCAAAGAAATAATTGAGTTTGAATTATTTGAAACCGAAATAGGATAAGAAATAGTTGCCAAATAATTAAGAGAAACCTGACATAAATAAAATGCCAGAAGAAGTATTTGAAAATCATATTTAAGAAAATATCTTTAATGTGATTCAAAAGGCAGAGCTAGCTTTATAAGAAATTAGTGATGGTCCTAAAAATAAATTTTAAAAACCACAAATATCTCCTTATGAATAAAATTCTTCAATAAACAAGCCTCCAGTGAATAAAGTAGGGGTAAAGAGTACAAAGCCTTTACCAACTCCATAAACTTAAGCAGAAAAACCTTAAGTAAAAAAGAATTATCAAAAAGTTATTCTTCACAAACAATCTCAATTGTAGACCACATATAATTCTTCTTTTTCAAATAAGCCTTCTACATCAAATAGATCTAATTCAAATATTAAAACAAATATAAATGCTCCTACCTAATCTTCAGTCCAAAGATAAAATAGTTTGACATAAAAAAATTAAACATCTTTCTCAAATCCTTTATATATGCCTAAGGGAGTAAAAGAAGCTAGTAAAGAGTCTTAGTTAAATAAGCCAAATCCAAATCCAATTTAGTAATCATAGTAAAAAGTAAATTAAACAGCAAAAAGATAAAGTGTAGAAATACTCTCACAGGTAGAATAATAAAAATATGCTAAGTAGAAAGAATAATCTTTTATGTCTGACTCAACTAGTATCAATAATTCTTCATAGGCTTCTACATAAATTTAGATTAACTAAAAAGAAGATTTTAATATGAAAAATATTTAATAAAGCTAATAAGCCCAAAAAGACACAAAAGATACTTAATTTTCTACTTTCTAAGATGGATCAGATGTCTTTTAAACTATGGATAAATAAAATTTATAAAGTTTTTATAATTCTAAAAAGAAGCTTCTGCAATCATAAAAGGAATACTAACAACAATCAAAATATTACAGATAAAAAGAATAAAAATCAAGGATTAAGTTCTTAAATAAACTGACTTCTCACTTTAGAGAGAGACACTTAGTCACTTAAGGCAAATTAATACAGTATGAATAAATAAAAGGTTCTCAAGGTAACTAAAGTCAAAAAAATCCTTCCAAAAGTAATAAACATGATAAATATAATGAAGATTAGCAAGAAAACAAAGAAAGTGAATCCAATCCTTTTTATGAGTACACATTTTTAAGCAACGAGTCAGACGATTAAGAAACTTAAATGTTTGAAAAAGTTTAATAATTAAGTTAAACTATGGCTGCACTTTAGCAATATGCTAAGATCATACTTTAGAATATCAATCTAAACTCTGAAAATGAAGAAATTGTTTTTCTGAACTAAATAAAGACAGATAAAGCTAATATGGAAAAAAGCAAAGATTTAATCTTACTATTTAGAGTGTGGTATTTCATCAAAAATATTGAAAATAATTATGCAATTTTTAGGAAAATAAACTCAGATTCATAAGCTCAAATAAATAAGCTGTCAGCATTCATAAAGTAAAATTACTTTTCCTAGTTCTTAGATAAAAAAGTTTTGAAAGATGGGATAGACCTGTCTAAATCAACTGAAAACGAGGTTAAGATGATTCAATTTTAAGTTTAAGATAAGAATATAATAAGATATTTAGAATCCACTGTAATAAATAAAGGAGACCACTATTTAATTTATGAATTTAATAAAATTCAAATGAACATAGTTATATTCTAGTTTATTGAAAGATATTTAATTTCTAATATAGAACAATCTCTTATGAACGTTATAAACTAGCCTAAAATTAATTTTAAAAATTTACAATATAATTTAAAGTTGATTAGAGCTATTAGCGGCATTGTTGATTATCATGGTAAAATATTGCCTTCATTTTTCCTAACAGATTCTATTTAAAATTATTTTGAAGATTAGGAATAATGATAAAAATACCATTTAATAATTTTTATTTAAATATTAACTTTTTATGAATTCTACCTAGATTTTAATCAATAATAAAGAGTTTTTCTTCTAAACTTTACTTTTATCTTTGAATATCTTAAAACTTTTTTGGTCAAAAACAATTTTAATTTTTACTACTAATTAAATGTAAAAAGCGTACATTTTTTATCTAACTGTAGTTGGTTTCTTAACTTTTATAAAATTAAATTTTTTCAAATTAAGAAATTTATCTTTAAAAATATTCATAATTGGGATATTAAAGATAGATAATTTCTTTTAAAATAATTTCTTTAATCTAACAAATATTTTTGCTTTAAACAATCATAACTCTGCCTTTTTTTAAAACTTTACTTTTATGTTCTTGAGTCTATGAAACTAACTTACTTTGATTAAAAATGTTAAAAGGTGAACAATAATAAATTATTGAGGTCTTTTAAAAATTTATTCTGAATGACATTACCCTAAACAATGATAAAAGAGCTTTTAATGGCTTTTAATATTCTTAGAAGGTATTTTCAAGATCCTTTTATAAATTAGAACAAAAATTAATTTAACATTTTTAGTTAATTATTTAGAAATACAATCATTTTTAATTTTTTAATTTAAATATTTTTCAATATAATAATATCCTATTAGCTATCCATCAAAATCCACATCAAAAATTTCTATTATTTTTTTATTAACTATTACTTTCAAAACCCTTTGAATCCAAACCCCTAGATATGTAGACTAGTATCTAATCTATTGATATTTATAAATCAAGAAATTTAGCAGTATTAAATATTCTTAGTTTATATTAAAACTTCTTAATTAATATTATTATTCAAAAATTTTCAAATAAACTAACTCTTTTTGTGTATTAATCTATAAATTATTTTGAAAAAATGTTTTTTTGTTGACACAAAACTTATTATATTTTTAAAATTATAAATGCTAACTAAAAAAGATATAATTTGAATAATATTGATGATATACTTATTGTTAAATAAATTAAATTGTTAGTTGCTAATCTTTGTTTGTGTATTTTAATAATTCAAATTTATTCAAAAAATATACTGGAATTTATTATTTAGAATCATTTACAAGCAGACATTGATTTGAAATTTGAAGATATATCAAAGTAATTAAATATAATATAAAGCAGATGAACACAGAATTTTAAGAAAAATTAAAGAAATAACTTTAAAGATAATCTCCAAATAAGTATTTGGATAATTGTGGCAGCCTTGGCAAAGAAAATACAGATAATATAAACTAATAAAAATAATAAACATCTTAATAATAAAATAATGAAACACAATAAAATGATAAGGCTAAGTAACTTTAAGAAAAGCTTAAAATATTAAGAGAGAAAAGATAGTAGGCTGAAGAATAAAAGACTAGAAAGAATTGGGACAATATAGATCCCTTGATAATGAAAAAGATAGAGGATTTAGAAGACCATAAAAGATACATAAAGACTGAATAAAATGAAGTAAAGAATAATAAAAAATAGATCTTATTTAAGCAAAGACATCAATTAATGGCTACTACAGACATTATGCAATAAAAGGTAGAAGTTATAATAGATAAAGAAAAAGACAAACTTTTAAATGTATTTGATGAATAACTTAATTAAAACCGAAAAATAAATACTCCTTCTCATTCATTTTATACTAACTCCAGAATTAATAGAAGCAACAGTTTAGATGCCTCTTAATACAGCTTTTATAGCAGTGCTTATATTTAAAATAATAAAAAAAACAACAATCAAACTAATTAAACTCTTGATGTCAGTGCTGCTTCTTAAGCAGGTAAATCAAATAATTAATCTTCAAATTTAATCAACATAAATCTTGATACTTCTTAAAACCAAGATGTAAAACATTTTTAGTAGGGATAATCTAGATAAATACATAGAAGCTTAAATGCTAGATTAAATTAGAATAAAGACTCTCAAATATCCTTTAATCTCTCCGAAAATAATTAAATTAGTGAGCGAGGATTACAAGACCATGAAAATATTTAATTAAATAAAATATAAGTCAAGAAATAAAATAATAAATGTAACACTAGCCCTAATTCATAAAATATATTAAATATATAGCAACTAACACCTAGCACAGTATCATAAAGAGATCAAATTTCTTCTTTAAATGAAACCAAAAAGCTAGAAGTTTCTTAATTTTATTAAAATAACAACTCTTCAAGTAATAATAGTCAGACCTGTAGACCAAACATTTTTTAGGAGAGTTTATAAACTTTAATTTAAGCTAATATAAAATAATAAAAAAATAGTTTGTAAGTTTCATAGAATAATTATAATCAAGAAGAGTCCTAAAGCAATAGCTAACAAGTTAAAAATTCCATTCATTTCTCTCATTTTATGCAAGAAAGTTTTGCAAATAAACTATAATTTGAAAATATTGATAATAATTCTAATTAAGCTGGCTTATCTGAAGATTAAAAAACTCTTCCGAGAGGCATTAATCAAATAGTTAATTCTTATCAAGGGCCAGCATCTTTTTTAAACCAAAATAACTCATTGTTAATGAATTAACTACCAGCAGATTTTAATCTCAAAGAAAAGTAAAACAGCGTTCATACAAGTAATACTTTAGTGAGAAGGTCTAAAAATTAAAGTAATTCAGATGCTATTGAAAGTGATGAAGCTTACTGGGGTACAGCTACAAATGGTACTACAATATCTTTTAATGAAGATTAGCATAATTCAAAATAATCAGTTGAGAAGATAAATTTTACAACAATTTACAATAAATCAGATAACAGTATTCAAATTATTGATGAAAGGAAAAAATCAGATGGAAATCTTATGAAAATAATGGAAAAATCCATGTTGAAAGAAAATTAGATCAATAAGAATTCTCATTTAAATTTTTTATCTAATGTAGATAGCTATGAAAATAGTGCTGAGTCATAGTTTCGCCATTAGGCAGATGCTTTTATCAATCAAAATTTAAAGATCTCTCCATTTTAAAAAAGAAAAGTTAATCTTTTAAATTAATCCAATAGCATTATGTCAAATAATCTATTCTTAACTTGCTGTCCAAATTGTAATAAAGCACTTCCTCAATATGACGAACTATGTTATGATTAGTAAATATTCAAATTTTTTATATTTTATTAAAAATTTTTTATTTTATTAAAGGTTATCAAACAGTGAAAATAGTAATACTTAGAGTAGGGGATAGAATAGTGATTAAAACCGTCAAATTAAAAACAACACATAGCCTTTTAAAAATTTAAATACTTTTGGCTCAATTAATGATGTGCACTTTAAATCAAGTTTACTTAATGAAGACTCAAATTAGAAAGAGGAATAAATACAAAAAGGAGATAACTTTTTATAGTAGTTGAAGGAAATGTAATAGTAACAAAATTTTGGAGAAGATTAGCTTTTGAATTAAAAAAGAATTTAAGAATTAGAATACACAATTGGATAATTATATAAAGAAATAGAAGTTAGAGATGATAATATAGCATGGTTAAGGAAATAAAGAGTAAATTTTTCAGGCTCCACAAGTATGTTGTAGAAAAAGAATAATACACTACAACAGAATGATAAGAAAATAATATTGTGCTTAAAATCGTAGAATAGAAAATTAATGAATAAAATATCACGCTTAGAATAAAGAAATAAATCTTTGATGTAAGATAACTTGAATTAATAAGGTTTGATTTAGGAATACGAGTACTAATTAGACAATTTATTTGAGTCCATATATTAAAATGAAAAAGAATTAAAACAACTTAAAAAGTAATAAAAAAAGAGTAGCAAAGCATTTGAAAATATTATACTTACAGAAGATAAAGTGAACTAAAATTTTGAAGAATTCAAAGATAAATTAGAAAGAATTCTAGTTGGGTATTCAGATCAGCTTGAAGCTCTCAATCAAAATGAATTACATTATAATTAGATAACAAAAGAAAATGCTATTTTAAAATAAGAAAGAGATGAGCTGATGAAAATAATTGAAATGAATAGAAAACAATAGTGTTGAAATATTTATTGATAATTTATTTCTTTGTTATGACCAATTTCGGTTTAAAACATGCATATTTGTTTGTTTCTTATAAATTAATTAATTATTTATGTTTACTCTTCATTAACTTGAAAATTAACAATATTATTTTCATATTTTAGTAACTAAAAAATCTAAATCAAATCAGGCAAAAAACATAACACTACAATTAAATTAAAAAAGAAAAAATACTTTCAGATAAGAGAGAGAAAGCTCCATAAAGCAATGAATCTTAAAATGGTACATTGTTCATGTTTTTTTTGAAATAGGTATTAATTTAATTAAAAAATATTAATTTCACAGAAATTATTTTTTACATTTATCATTTAATTCATTTGAAACATCTTAAAGCTTTTATTATGTATGGTACTGAAGTATTATTAATAAAATTTTTTTAGAGGCTTAACTTTACTTATTTATCTTAATATTCATTATTTTGATTGTTTTGTTTAGCTAACACATTTTTGTTTGTGAAGATATAAAAACTTTTATTTTATCAGAATTCTTATTAGATTATTATTTGTTTTTTCTTTATGAAGGAAAGTATTTTAGAAAAATTAATTGAATTGAATCTTCTCAAGAAGAAATTAAAATAAAGTTTTTATGAAAGCCAAACAAATCATAATTTTATAATTTTGATGAAAAAAAGATTTATAATTAAGAAAAATTTATTATTTGCTAGATACGAAGAGCTGAGTTGTAAGTTAAAAAATAGGGTAAAGCCAATTTAAGAGATTTATTATTAAAAAAATCTAAATTTAATTTTGCTTATAAAAGTTGTTATGATTAAGATTGATGTAAGTTAGAAATTTATTCTTATTGGTACATTTAATAAAACAAAAGCATTTAGTAAAATTTAATTGGTTATTTTTCCTTTTCGAAATTAAATAATTTGCTTGTAAAAAATAAAAGATTGTTAGCCTATTAAAGATCTATTTAAATATAATACTTCTAGCAATAATAGTTTGTTTTTCATTTTTTCAACTGAAAAATTTATCTTTAAATTCTGGTGAATCTGCTTGAGATAAATGGAAAAAGCTTGCGATTTACTGAAAGAGAGACTTGCAAGCATTTAAGAGTTTATACAGCTATCTTAGCAAGATGATTAGGATTCAAAAAAGAAATCTATTTCTTCATGTGTAGTTAAGATGAAAAGATAAGAAAAGATAAGAGCATAAAAAGAAAATGAATTATTAGAAGCTTTATTTACATTCAAATCAGCTAGTAAAAATGAAAGAATAATTTTTGAGAAAACATCTTACGAATTAATGGTGATGCTCTCTCCCTAGTTTTCATATCCTGTATAGGATAAGGGATTTTATACCGATATAGCTGAGTTGTATATAGCCTACTATATTCACATTAATAACATTAGTAAAGTAGAAGAGATAAAAGTTATAAATCAAAATAATATCTATCATAATTTTCCATTCCTCTGCATGCTATACAAAGGATTGGTTGAATTTTCCAAAAAATTATTTTAAGATAAAGTGAAAGCTCCTCATTAAGTTCTATCAGATTATCCTTTTATTTAATAAAGAACTCACATTATTAACAACTCAAAGAGAAATGATAATTTTTTCATTTCGACTGAATAAAAGACATAAAAACTGAAAAGCTAGGACTAATAAAATGTATAAAATTAACAAAATATAAATATCTAATAAAATAATTAGATTGATAGTTAATAAGAAAATGAAAAGAATACTACCTAATAATCAGGTAAAACAATTTTCATAAATCATTAAAATTACTTTATTTTACATTTAAAATTTGTCAAATTACATTTTACAATAGATATTTTTTTAATAGATTTAAAATTGGAATAAAAGGAAGAATTATAATCAAGTAATAACCTAGTTTAAAGAAATGGAGAGGAGAGCTTTAGATAGCTTAATAGTTTAAATGAATAGAAAATAAATAAACAATAGGTAATGGCTCTGCATTTAAATAGGAAAAGAGGTAGTTGCTTAAACAGCTAAAATACTATAAATGTTGGAAGAAGTGAAACACCAGAAAATTTTAAATATAATGCAGGAGCTTAAAGCTCAACAAATTCTTGCTCTAGTGCATCTCAGATGTTTAAAAAATACTTTTCATCTAAAATTAATGGCGAATCTGCAAATGAAGAAAAGAAAACATTTTTAGGTCACTAAAGATTTTACAGTAACTATGATAAAGAGAAGTTTTTATTTTATTAATTTTGCGTTATTCCTTCTACTATACCATAAAGTAATATTTAAGGAATCTTCAATACAGCAAATTCTTCTTTTTCATCTGTTGTTTAAAGTAATACTCCCATCAATAATACCACCTCACAAAGGAACGATATCCCTTAAAGTTGTGGTAATTTAATGACTGAGTAGCAGTAACAAATGATTCATAATTCTCATTATTAAGCTTTATCATGCCCTTAATTTGCTAGAAGAAATTATTTTAGAATAGTAAAAGAAGCAGTAGATGATGCTGAGTTTATGGTCTTTAAAAGAAATGAATTGCTTGCCATGTATTATTATAAAAATATAGTTTCTCGTAACAATAATATTGCCAAAACAATAGAAAATTTTAGGATGTAAGTTAATATGAAAAATAAAAATTAATAGAAATCAACTGACAAAGTCTAATAAATTAATAATAAGAATTAATTTACTCTTCCCTAACTAAATGGAGACCTAATAACTGCAAATAATAAAAATTAGTAGGTTAAATAGAAAGGAATTAAGATAGATATAAACCTCATAAATAATGTTTAAAAGTAAAGTGATATGTCTTAAACACCAGATAGATAACAACAAATGCTTCCTAGTATTTCATCAAAATAAAATTCAAAAAATTATTCTGATTTCGTGGGAAAAAGATAGATTTCAGCAAATAATTAACCATCTCTAAACTCCATTTAAAATATATAAAACATCTACCAAAATGCAAACTAAAAAATAACTCAATAATTTAATTAAAATAAATTAAATCAGCCTCAAAGCTCCAAAAAAAGTTAAAATAAAAATAATTCAAATAGTGGTCTTTGTTAAAAAATTTAAGATAATTTTGATGAGAATGCTGATAAATAAAAAGATGAATAAAGAAGTAAGCTCAAATCAAGTGAAATTAATGAAGAAAAATCAAATTTTTCTAAAAATAATGAAACTCAAGACACTGATTAGTCCACTTAAGGATATGAGGGTCAAAATTTAAAAGAAAATTCAAGAGAAGAATTTGATAATTTAAAACAACAATTAGAGTAAAGGAATTAAGATGATTTAAAATTCCCTGCTAAATTCAACGAAATGACATTTCACTTTAATGAAATAAAGATTGATAACTAAATTAACAAAAATGCAGATTCTTTAGTCAATAATAATTATAATAGCAATAATTAATTGTTGAATACACAAATAAATAAAAATGATTAAATAGAGACCTAAGATTCTCTCAAGGAAAACAGGTAACTACTGGATGAAATAGAAGAAGAAGAAAATACAAATAGGGATTTATAAAAAGATGCAGGTAATTGTAGTCTGTAAAAATAAAATTCAGAGCAAAAACAATAATTTATAACTCCTAATAAAATTTATGGATAGAAGAATGCTAAATAATTAATATAAAGCAGCACAGAAGAAAAGAAATTTTCTTCAAAGCAAAGAAATTTGGATTTTTTGGAAAGAAATTTGAGTATTTGTCAGAACAATTAAGATGATATAAGAGCTGACACAAGTTGTACTGATTTTAAGAGATAAAAAAGGAGACAATAAAGTAAGTCATAACACTAAGAGTTAACATAGAATTAAGGTACTTTTGCTAATAGCTAATAAGATATGAATCAAACAATTTATGAAAAAATTAAAATATGTGATGATCTAATAAATTAAGAAAAATCTACTGAAGATTTATATTTAAAACACTAGGAAGATTATTTTATTGATAATAAATCAACCGCTAATGAAAATAAAAATAATTTGATATCATCTTCTAATCCGTAGAAAAAAATAACTGCATCCAGACTACAGAAGTTTGAATCAACTATCGTTAACAATTCATTTAGAAACAGTTCAAAAAATAACTATTCTGAATGTGTTATACAAAGCAACAAAGAAAATATCCCAATAATTCCCAAATCAAGAAATTCTAATACAGAAGAGAATAAGAATTAAAATGAGTAACATATTGGTGGTATATTTGATATAAATACATAATTTCAGCAGTAGTTAAAAGATGGTAGCACAGATGACAAGCTTAGCTAGTTTAAATAAATTTTTACTGGAAAAAATAAAACAAAAGACAGCATCTGCAGTGTTTTAATAATGAAAAGCAATAAGAGTAAATCGAAATAAAAATATGTAGAAGATCTATCTAACTAAACATTAAAAAACAACAATAACAGTAACCAAAAAGACTAATTTATAAAATAACTGACTAATAAACTCTAAGAAGCAATTACAATTAAAAAAGATTCTATTAAAACACTTGAAAATGGAAAAATCTAAAATGATTTAGAAAATGAAGACACTTTTAAATTGCCATCATTTAAATAGGAAAAAGAAACTGGAAATAAAGGACCTTCCCTTAGTAAAGTAATAAATCAAATTTAAATGAACAAAAAGAATCTAGTCAGTATGAATACTTCTTATGAGCAAAATGAAAGAAAAAAACAATTTTCAACAAAAAATTAACTCTAAAATAAAATATTTGATAATGATAAAAGTTTTAGTTTAATGAAAGATCTTTCATTTGATTTGAGCACTCCAATAATTGCACCACCAGCAGGATCTTCTGAGTATACTTCCCTTAAAAGCAGGCATAAATAATCACAAAGATCAAAGTCAATCTAAGATGAAGGTATAAATGGGTTTAACTATTCTAAATGCTAAGAAGCATAAATTAAAAATACAGAAAATGCTTTGCAATCTAATTTTACTACAATTTCTTAGCAATAATATATTACAATCACAAATCCTATTTCATAAAATACATCTATTGATGTAACAGTAAACGATCCAAACAAATTTTTAGTCAATAATTAAGCAAAAAGATAGATGAAATTATCATCTATCCCAAAAACTCCCAAAATTAATTCTAATTTCTCTACAAAAAACACAAATTAATAAGTAAATAATAATAAAGAAGAGCTAGATAATTCTAAATTTACACTGCCTTATCAATAATCCTATGCCCACCATGCAAAAGTTTAAAATTTAAAGTGTAAAGAGTTTTATAATTTATTAACCCAAGGTTAAGTTTCAAATTCTACAACATCATAATCAACTAAATTAGCATTTGATAGTAATAACACCTCTTCGTAATAGTGTAATAAAACGGATAATAAATTAAGCATAGAAACTCCTTACAGTTCTTCTTCTAGGCACATAAAAAGAAAGAGCCTAAGATTTACATACATGACAGGCTGTGGAATCCCGTCTAAAAGTTTTTTATCTACAAGTAATAATTATGAAAATGCCCTAGATACATCTACCCAAAATACTGCATAGCCTGCAAAATCAATATAATATCTAAGTATTAATGGATTTAGTTCATAATCAAACAATTTAAATAACTAGGTTTGCTAAGATGATTCTTAATCATTTTGTGATACTTTAATAAGAGATAGAAATAGTATCAGTATGAACTAAGGTACTCACTAAGTTTCTAACAAAAATGGAATGTTATCTAATTAAGAATCTCCAAATTCAACTTTTTTAGTAAGCTAAAAAGCAAAAATGATTGGGACTAAAACTTTTTCAGAAACCCAAAATTAAGATACAAAAAACTTTGATTAAAAACTTTTAAATGATCTTGGAGTGGTTTAAAAGTCTTAATAAAATAAACTAAAATCGATTTTATAAGATTACAATCTAACTTAAAAAGATGGTAAAATAGTTTAACAAAACTAAAATAAATTAATTAAAAGCTCTCTAGAGTGATAATAATAAGAAAATTTAAAAGAGATGATTAAATATTTATAAATATAATGTAAACAAAAATACTTCACAAAAATTAAATACTCTATCTAGTCTGTCCATATTTGATATTACATTTTATATTTTCAAATTAACAAATTAATAAAAAATTCATTTTAAACTCATTCCATTCATTCATTTTTTTATCAATCTTATTGTTTTTAAATAGTATTTTGTTTAAAATTCAAAATTTAAATCAAACTCTAATTCTTTTTTTAAGACTTTTCATCTGTCATCTGTCGTTTTTTATATTTTAAATAAAAAAAACTTAATTAAAGTAATTTTATTTAAACTTTAATTCTATTTTTAAAGGTAGATAGAATGTTAAGATAGTTTACATTTCTAAATAATTAATTAATAATAGATTATTCAAATAAATTTAGGTTTTTAATTACTTTAACAAACATTGCTTAATTGAGTTAATTATATACATTTAAATATTAAAGACTAAATTTTATTTGTGAATTCAAACTTTTGTTCAATTTTTAAAATCTAATAATTCATTGTGATAAATGAAATTTTAATATACTTTGATAATATTTAACTTTAAAAATTCTAAATAGTTAATCTATCATTTTAGTTGAAACATTAATATGATTTATAGAAATCCGATTATGTGCTTGTGTCTAATATTTGTTAAAGTTATTATTATATCTAATTAAGATAACTGCTTAGAACATAAAAATATTTTCAATAAATTTATTAATTAATAAATACCTTAATTTTTTTTGTTTAAAAATGATAATCACATATAATAGATAAGTCCATTAAATGCTAATACTAACTCTGAGACTTTTAAATTAATTATTATAGCTAAATTCTTAAAAAATAGATTTTGTTCTATTAAAAGACTAAAAGGAGTTATTCATTCAAAATTTTGAAAAATTATTTTTTTGAAATTGAAAAAAAACGAAAAAAAAAAAGATGTTTTAAATCTATTGTTTATTAAATATTATTATAATAATAATAAATCATAAATTTGAATATAGAATATCACTAAGTATTACTTAGGCTATCTTATTTTAGAAAAATATGTACAAGTGTCATATGTACTGAAGAAAGAATTATTTAATAAGAAAAATTAATCTTATGTGGAAGATTAAAGAAATATCCTTTATGTGATTGAAAGTTTTTAATAAATTATGTTTATCTAACAAAATGAATGTAATTGATTTTTGGTTGCTTGCTTGTAGTTTGAGTAATTAAAGATATTTGTATTTAGAAAACAATAATAAATTAAATTAAGAGATAATTAGAAATATAAAAAAGCATAGTTGTAAGTAAAATGGATAATACCTAAGTAGAAACTTTATATTAGCGTTTATCAGAATCCATTAAGGAAAGAAATCATGACTAAGTAGTCAAGGTTTGTGACCAAATCTTGCAAAAGAAGTAAGATGATAAGGTTTAAAGATGTAGAATGGTTGCTTTACTCAAATCAGAAAAATACACAAGTCTTTAAGCTGAATACGAAAAAGGTGGTGCAGGTTAAGGAGATGAACAATAATAACTTGCATATGCATACTATCTTTATTGTAGTGAAAAATATGATGATTGCTCAAAGTTTTTAAATTAAGTCAACAACCAATCAATGTCATTTTAAGTTCTTTAAGCATAAACTCTTAACAAGCTTTCCAAATTTAGCTAATCAGCTGAACTTTATGCTTAAATACTTAAAAAATTTCCTAAAACTGAGGATTATTCTGATTTACTCGTCAATGCTATTGCTTCCTCCATTTCAACAAACGTAATTTTCTTATTTTCATTTTTTAAAGGTTAAAAAAAGTATTTTTTTCATAAAAATTTCATTTTTCATTTAAAAATATTCAATCAAACCATGCAAAATGTTTAAAATATAATGGGAATTTTATAAAAAAATGCAGATAATATGTTAAAAAATATTGATTTGTTGTGATTAATGTTTATTTTTTATTATTAAAATAGGACTAGTAAATTTAAAAGAATATTCAAACTTTGACTGAAGATTTTTTGAAGAGCTAAAAGTAGCCTAATACTGAACTTATTTATAACTACGGTACTCTTTTAGGTTGTCTTCATGAGACCGAAAGATCTAGAGATATGTAATTAAAGTTTAAGCAAATGATCTAAGAAGATAATGATAAGTAAGATGAAATAATGGCTGTTCTTCAAGCAGACTATGCTGATTTTATTAACAATAAGTTCTTAGTTGGTGAAGAACTTGAGAAAAAAATCAAATAATATGAAGAGTTCTAAAAGCAAAACTTAACTGATAAAAACTTGAAGGCTGTTTTAAATAACAATGTTGTTGTTTTCCGTTACCTTCATAAGCACGAATAATATGGTGACTCCCTCAAGTTAATTGATGAAGCCATCTAAAGCAAATACAAGTAGACCTAAGAATAAATATTTGTTTTTAAGTTAAATAAATCCCTTTTACTTATTTAGAAAGGTAAATTTTAAGAAGCATTGACTTTGCTTAATGAAATCGAAAATAACTTCCCTAATCTTGATAAGAATATTAAATTTTTGTCTGTCAAGATTTACATTCTTTTGAAGTCTAAAAAAGATGATTTACTTAATAACTTCTTAAATTAATTGAATACTCATATCTTGACTAACACTCAAGCTCCTTATGATTTAAGAATTGAAGTTTTCTTACTTTTATCTGAAGTAGCTCGTTCTTCAGGCTCTTCATAGTAAATCCTTTAAAACTTTTAAGCCTTACATAATTCTACTTCAGACAAGGCTCTTCTTTACGAAAATGAAGTTATCTGCTGCTTTATTCTCTCCTACATTTCTAAGATTAAATAAGATGAAAATGTCTCCTTAGTATAACCCATATTAACTTAAATCGCTTCTAACACCCACAACCCATAGGTATTATAATATCTTGGTGATGTCTATTCAAAGACTGATGCAAATATTGCTCTTTAAATTTACACAAAGCTTGCTTAATAATTCCCTAAAGAAAGTTCTTATCAATAACGTCTTGCTAAGATTCACAGCAGCAAGGGTGAATTTGAAAAGGCTTAGTCTTATCTTAAAAATATTAAATTCAATGTTATCGAAGATTACACTGAACTTACAAGACTCGAAAGTGAAATTGCTCTCTCTAAGATTTAGACCAAATCTGTTAATACCCCTGCTAGCCACGTTGCTAAAAAAATTATCAAACAAAAGAAGAAAAGAGTTAGATATCCTAAGGGCTTCGATCCTAAAAACCCAGGTCCTCTTCCTAACCCAGAAAGATGGTTGCCTAAATGGGAAAGAAAAGATTTCAAAAAAAAGAAAGGCGCTGCCCTCAATTCCAGAACTCAAGGTTCCTCAGCTGCTGCTCAAGATACTTCCACTAGCAAAACATTTGCAGTAAGTAACAGCACAGCTCATATCAAAGCCAAGGAAAAGAATAAAAATAAGAAAAACAAAAAGAAATGAACATTTTTTCATATATAACATAGCTATCAGTTTTAATATGATTAATTTTAATTTATACATGATATTTAAAAATTAGATAAAATATATGTGTTGTTGTCATCTGTATAAAATAGATTTTTCTTAATCTTATATTCTTACTTAAAACATATATTAGTTATCCATTTTTTTACTTTTAATCTTTAAGTTTTCATTCTTCACATATTTTACAATTATTTTTATGACTAATTTTTTTTGCTTATTTCATGCTTCAAACTCATTAAGCTATTAAGTTGAATTAATTATGTTGGAGAAATTGTTCTCTCTTTGTCTTCTTTATTCTTTTTATAAATTTATTCTTTATTATGATTTTTTTGAATTTAAATAAATAATTCAAATTATTTTATGAAATTCTACTTAAATTTTTTTAAATAATAAAAAATATTTTTAACTTCAAGAATTTTTAAATAAACAAAAATTAATTATTCCTTTTAAAATTTCAATATTTTGATATCAAAACTCATTTTTAAGTCATCTGCTATTTAATCTAAAAAATATTTAAATAATTTTAAGATTAGGCAATGAAAATCTGAACTCATCCAAAAATTACTTGTTTAAAAAATTTTTTAAATTATCATCAATATATTTTTTCATAAATAAATTGTTACTATTAATACAAAAGTTTTGACAAAAATTTTTTTGGTGATGTAGAAATTAATTATTATTTAGGTATTTACTTTTATTAAATATTTTGTTTGTAAATTTAATTTTTAATCTTTTTCAATCTTCAACAAAAATTATTTGCAGTTCAATAAATAAATAGCTAATATTTTTTATTTAATTTAATTGTTTATTGATAATTGTGTTATTTATATCATTTAATAAAATTTTTAAATAAATTAATGATAATTTTTTTCTCCATTCCTTTTCTGATAACCTACTATAGTAAGTCTTTCAGAAAAATAGAATAAGAAGTAAAAATTGATTTTGATAATGTGGTGTTCTATTAGAAATTAAGAAAAATAATTGAAAATAGAAACGCTAAGTTTTTGCAAATTTTAAAATATCCTAGAAAAGATATTAAATATTTAAAAAATAATAATTATTAATAAAAATTCAAATATTAATTTTATAACTTGTCATAAGTATTATAAAAGTTTAAGTTTTAATCAAATACATAAAGCAAGATGGATACAACTGAAGCTCCTTAGATAATAGAACATTTAAATAAAACATTGACATTCACTCCATATGATGTTAAGTAAATAATCACTTAAAATTTTAATAATAGGAAGCTTTAATCAAACTTTATTTATTTACTTATTTTTGCAATTATTCAAATAGATGGATTCCATAAACTGCTAAGTTTGTTTTATGCGGTTAACACCCAAAAGCTACAGGAACAATTTAAATCCATTAGTTAACCAAAAATGAATTACAAGTTACTAGAGATGTAAATAATGATTTTAAGTTTTTAGAATTTTCAATATTAATTCAAGTTTAATCTCAAAATTCATTTTTTTAAATTTTAGATTCAACATCCTAAAGGTATAAAATGTTCAACTTTTGGTGCATGCTTACCTAATAAAGCAGATCTTGCATTTGGTGATTTCAATGGTGAAATGAATATCGTTGATTTAGAAACAGGAAAAATATATTATAGCGTTAAAGCACATGATACCTTAGTTAATGCTATTGATGGTATTGGTGGATTAGATATTGGATATGGTGCTCCAGAAATAGTTACAGCAGGCAGAGATGGTAAAAATCTAAATAATTTATTTGAAAAGAATTTTTTTATTTAATATTGAATAATAAGATATATAAAGCCAATAAACTAATCCAAAATAATTTTATAATATAAAGGTTGTGTAAGAGTTTGGGATCCAAGATAAAAAGCTCCAGTACTTTCTCTTGAGCCTAGTGATAAAGAAGCTATTCCAGATGCTTGGTGTGTAGCGTAAATAAAACTATTTAAAATTATTTAAATGAAAAGTCAATTTTTATTATGCTGAAAATAGATTTGGTAATAGTTATAATAATGAAGAAAGAGTTTTAGCAGCAGGTTATGATAATGGTGATTTGAAATTTTTCGATCTTAAAACTAATTAACTTCTTTGGGATAGCAACTTAAAGAATGGTGTTGTTGGTATTGAATTTGACAGAAAAGATATTATTATGAATAAATCAGTTGCCACTACTTTGGAAGGAAAATTCCATGTTCACGATATGCGTACTCTCCATCCTGAAAGTGGTTACGCGTGCTTAAATGAAAAGGCTTTTGGAGCCACTATTTGGGGTGTAAAGCATCTTCCTTAGAATAGAGATATTTTTGGTTTATTAGGTGGTAATGGTGCACTTAACATTTATAAATACAATTATCCTAATGAGAGATCTATTAAAGACTCTGAAGGAAGAGCTAGAGGTATTACTGGTAATGTAGAAATTCTTAATTCAAAAGATTTATGCTAATAGCCTATAAATGGATTTGACTGGAATAGAGATAAATTAGGATTGGGTGTTTTATGTGGTCTTGATCAAACTTGTAAAGTTATTATTACAACTAAGTTAAATCTTTATTGAGTACTAATAAATTTCTATTTGTAAATTATTCTATTTATTTTTTATTTTCTGTATAAATACAATTTTGGCTATCTTAAAATAAATATTTTAAATTATTATTGAAGTATTCTATTGCTGATTCATCACGTATTATATATTATATGTGAATTTTCTTTTTATCACTAAGTAGATTTTCAAATTTTACAACATATTAATTAATAATTGATTTTTTGTGTGATTATTTATATTTTTCATTATTTTTTATCAAAAATCTACAGATACAAAACATTATATAAATATGAAATAAGAAAGATCTATTGAAGATTATAGGGCAGCTGTCATAGCCCTTAAGAAATAATATAAGAGCAAAGCTGAAGAATATCAGCAGCTTTAGAATGAAATAAAAAAATTTGAGCCTAAAGTCAATTAAAATCTAAACATTTTTGAATAATTAAAGAAAGCTTAAAAGATAAATTAAAATGTGACAAAGATTTAATCTTTGATTAGAGGTGGGTTTTGGAGAAAAAGAGTAAGGGAAATGAGGCAAAGAATAGAAAATAACTAGAAAAAAAAGAGTCATTAAGAGAAATATTTGGAATATGTTTAGAATGATAATTATGAATTAGATGGAATATTAGTAGAAATGAATAATGCTCTTAAAGCTTAATATGGTGTGAGATTTTATAACTTTTTTATCAACAATTTTAAGTTTTCTCTTTTTCCTCTATTTTTATAATTTTAGGATTGAATTTTATTATGATCTTTAGGATTGTAGATAGAAAAGCTTAAGGATCAGTACTTGCTCATGATTTAGAAAACTTTTTATTGAGGTTTACTACTCTTGATTAAGGAAACAAATCTTCTTCAGATAACCAAAGCAGTATAACTCCTGAAAAGATCAAAAAGTATTTTGATAGATTTTAGAAATTTAAAAGTATTTAAAATTTGATTTATTAAAGGATAATAAACAGCTTAGATAAAAATAAATCTGGATATGTTTCTTGTGAAAAGTTTTTAGGTCTCCTTGAAAAATCAAAGCAATCAGAGGGTTATTCTTAATCTCTATATGAGAAATCCTAATTTACATTACATTTAGAAAATGCCTTGAAAAAGGTATTAGAAATCTGTGAATTCTAAGGGGTAACTGCTGAATAGTTTTTTAAATAAAATGCTACAAATAATCCTCAATATATGAATAAAGAAACTTTTTTCAATAATTTAAATGACCCTAGTGTTTTGATTGGAAAACTAACAAGAGAGGAGAATACTGCAATAAATATTGTATTTAATTTAGATCATACTTAATTTATCAACAAAATTGATTTTTTATCAAGAATGTTACCTCTTCAAAGAAAAGCATATGTTTAATCTAAAAAAACTTCATATGCTTCTTAGAGTCTTTCTAATTTAAATATCATGAGTAAAATAAGCTTTCATAGCAAAGGTGAAAAAAGCGTTAATATTGAAGAAAAATCAGAAGTCACTGATGATAAAGTTTAAGAGATTATCTCAAAAATGTTTCAGACAAAACCTCTCCATACTTTTTTAGATACCATTTTGTTAACAATAAATTAAAAAAAGAGTTTTTTGACAACAGATGATATTTCTCATCATTTTGATCAATATTTTGGAGATGATGCTATCAGTTATAAAGAAAAAGGTTTAATTTTCAGGTATATTTATTGTAAAAGGTTTAAGAAAAAATTAATAAGAAAAATGTAAATAATTTAGGGCTATAGACTAAGACGGAAATGGAAATTTAGAAATGGATGAGCTAGTTACATTTTTTGTTAAATAAAGTAAGAAAATATAACTTTCCTTAAACACGTTCTTAATTATGCAAGCTAAACTGCTTGAAGTTGAAGGATAAGATACAGAATAATACTTTAAAGAAATTGGCTTAGATCCTAATGAAAATGATAAAATAGACTTAGAAACCTTTCATCAAACTATAGGTGTATCAATAGGTTTAGATGAGGATAATGCAAATAAACTATTTTTAGAAATAGATAAGTAGAGGGAAGGTAAAGTACCTGTAAAAGAGCTGATATCAATTATTGATAGCTTTAGAAGTGATAAATAGAGGCTCTTAACTAATTCTTAGGAAGATAACCTTGTCTAAAAAAAAATTAGAATGATAGAAGACTTGAAAATTCAATTAGAAATCAAAGCAAAATTATCAATATAAAAGTTATGGGCTAAAGTAGATGAGGAAAATAAAGGATATGTGACTCTTTATGAATTAAAAACAGCAATATAAAATGTTTTACCTGATATGAATAGCTCATAAATTATTAAAATATTACAATTCATTGATGTGAACGATAATAGTGTTATTGATAAGCAAGAATTTGAATTAGCCTTTATTAACACATAAAAAGATTTAATTGTAAATAGAAATCCCTAAAATTCAGAAAAATCAAACTCAAAAATAGACTAATAGAACTCTGTAGAAAACAAAGAGTATTATCTTCAGATTCTTAAAAATGTTATTGTTTAAAATAATCTTACTCCTCTATAATTCTTTGAGTAATAAATATTTTTACTTCAAACTTGATTTTTTTTCATAATACAGTTTAAAAAAAATTAATAAAATCTAAAATATTGATAAATATACTGCAAATTACCTAAAACAAAATTTTTTTTTATTTTACTAATCAATCAAAGAAAAAAAATTCAACTGATAAACTTTTTAATATTTTTAAAATTAAAGAATTTTTAGAAAATTGAATGATTTAGGTATTTATTTTCAGATTATTCAATACATAAAATAAGTTTTATCAAAAATTTTTTTATATTTAGATAAGCAGATGTTGATTAGTCAGGAGATATAAGCTTAGTTGAATTAAAAGCTATGCTTTCTAAATTTAATGTTGATCTCTCTATTCTAATAAAATTAATGAAAATATTTGATTAAAACTCTGATGGCTCTATATCTTATCAAGAATTTATAGAACAAGTAGGAGAGAAAATAGAAGTTTAAAGACCAATGTAAAAAATTAACTCCCTCTTAGTTGTGAAAAAAGAAGTCATAGATGATCCGAGGGCTGATTTAGATATTAGAAATAAACTTGATGAGTATGGAGAAGAGAAACCACATGAATTAAAGGAAGCCTTGCTTTCATTGGGGAAATTTTTGATGGCTAAGAGTTAAAAATACAATGGGGATAGCAAAAAAGCTTATGAAGAACTATTTAAAGAATTTGATTAAAATACTGATATGGTTTTATCTAGAGCTGAATTCATTTAAGGTTTAGATCTTTATAATAACGACTTAAATCTAACTGATAGATAAAAAATAAGACTTATGATGACAGCTGATTAGAACAAAGATGACAAGATTGATATGAAAGAATTTATATCATTTATAAGTAACTAAGTTTACAAAGTAATAAAATATTTCAGTTTTGACAATTAAATTTTATAGTTTAGATATTAAATATTAATACCATGTTAATTAAATTAGATAGAAGCTTAAGACAGTGAATCTGAGAAAGGTAAAAGAATACAAAGATTCAAAGAAAAACTGAAATAACAAGGAGGATTTACAGTAGAAGACTAAGCTTAAAAAGATTTGATCTTTGAGAAAATGCACAAATTTTTACTTAAAAATTTCTAAAGTTTGTTAGAAAAAAAGTAGCTTGAAAATGAGGATGCTTCAAATTTAGATAAAGAATCTTTAAATAAGAAAGTTTTACAGATTCTAAATTTGGCAAACTAAGAAAAGGTTGATGATAAAATTTAAGTTAATAAAGTGGCTGATATCTTTATATCAAATACATACTAATTTGAATTAAGTGAAGATGTTATATTTGCTCTAATGTAAATCTTTTCTGATGAGTTTAAAGAATATGTAATTGAATTTTCAAGGATAAAGAAATCTCCTTTTGTTTCTAAGCAAGCAACTTTAGCTCACTTAAAATTTGAAGAGGATTGAAAATAATGCTAGAAATATTTAAATTAAATAATTTCATTCATAAAATTTTATTATTTTATGCTCAAAATTTATTCATTCATTATTCGATTTTAGGTTTGTAAAAATTTAAAATAAAAGCAATAGAGCTGATCTATTCATTTTTTCACCAAAAAACATTGAATTAAATTTGTTAAATAATCAGAGATGATAATTTACATATTTTAAAACTTTGATTAAATTCTGTCAGATTTTGTTTATTTAGTTTTAATTTGAGCAAATCCTTTAGAATTAAAAATTTGTTAGAAATATAAAAGTAATAAAGAAAAAATGCATTTGTTTATTTTGGTGGGATTGGCTTAAGCTTATTAAAACAAACTTATTTTTATTATCATAATTTTGAATTAGTAAAATAAATTTAAAAAAAATAAAGAAATATTTTGATTGATTTGGTTGAAGAATTAGAAAGCAATATTATAACTAAACTAAGTTTAAAAATTTTTTTAGAAAAATAACTAATTAAGAGATTAATTTTTAATATTTTATAGTATCAATTATAATATCATATCTATGGCTGATAGTAGAGTTTAATTTATTACTTAAAGAGCATCTTAGTTGTAAAAAGTTTTTTTTATTATTAAGTTTGTAAAAATTACTAAAGGTTTGAATAATTTGGTAGACTTAAATCAAAAATATTATTTTACTTTTCTAAATAAAATTTTTTGAATATAAATCTGAATTATAAAATAAAAACTCATCTAAATTAAAACATTATAAATACATTTAAATAAATTATTTGGTCCTTTAAAGTTTAAGTCAGTAATTAAAATTTAGAAGTACAAATAAGTTAGAAAGAATGAAATTATATTTAACAAATTAAAACAGTAATATTATTATAAAAAATTTACATAATAATATATTCACTTACTTTAGGGTTGTTTAAAGTTGTTTTGAATTTAAAAGTTTTTAAGAAATTGGATTATCAAAAAAAAAACAACAAACAGGCAAAAAATAAATAAATTTGGAATATTTGAATATGATGAGTTTTTGCTAATATAATTTTAAAATTGTGAGCAAACTTTACATTACAATATTTTACAAAAATATTATTAAAAAAGATATTCACTAGACAATTTTTAAGTTTTAAATAAATAAATATATTCATCAATTAATTAATTTTTTCAACCAAAAACACTTTTTTTTGTAGAATAGCCATAATTTAATAATAAACAAAGGATATTTAATTATTCATTTATCTTTCAATAAGTACAGTCTGTTTATTCTATAATACAAAAAAGTAAGAGGACGGTTGTTAGCAAGATGCAAAATAGCTAAATTTCAGCAGAAATATAGAAGTTATTTGACTAGTTAACAAAAGCTCGATTTCCAGAATCAGAAAGAATAGCATAAGATTTATAATAGTTATTTTTGAAGAATATCTCATATAATGATGAAGTAATTATATTTTTTAAAAGCTCATAATAATTATTATTGAATCCCTTTTATGCTTATTAGTTTTACTCTAAAAAATATAATAGATTTATCAAAATCTTTAGAAGCTAATAGGTAGTATTGATCCTAATGAAAAATACAGTAAATATTATGAAAATTGATTAATTGTGAATGTTTTACAAATTGAGAGAAATTAGAATGAAAGCAATTCTCTCTTTTGTAAATGATGTTAAAAAAATAATCAAAATTTATTAATAAAAAGATGGATTGATAGGATTGGAATCTATTTCTTTTGTAGTTTAAGAGAATCAATATATTAATTTTTGGAACAAATTTTATTCGTTGGTCTTTGAGCAATTTTAATTAATGCAAGAAGAGAAGCTTTTAAAGAAGAATACTGAGGTTTTTGGGAGATTATTGAGATTAGGAGGATAAAGAGTATAAAATGTGTTAGTTGGATATATTTCTAATATTATTGAGACATTATTTTTGACTTCTACCAAAGACAATCAAAAATATGCAAGTCTACTTGTTCTCAAAGAGCTACTAGAATAGTCTCCTTTTATAACCTTTAAGATAATTGTTAATACAGAGAACTTTCGTTCTAAAATATGGTCTCACATTAAGTAAACTTCGATTGAATAATAAATATAGTTCAGCTAAAAAATATTCAATAAAATTCTAAATAAAGATCCAAAAATATTCTTGTCAGAGAGGCGTCTTTAAGCTTTTTTGATCAATACATGTAGCATATAAGCCTCAAAGAATGTACAACTAATAACATTAATTATAAAATCATTTATTTCATTAGAAAGTGATTCGGAAAATAAAATCAATGCTATAGAAAATACTATTTTCTCATTTAAAACTAAATAAATATCTATCTATCTTAATTATATCAAAAATTATAAAATAGAGGAAGTTCAAGAAAAGGAGTACAGTGCATATTATACAGACATAGAAAGTAATTTAAAGTAAAAAGAAGAAGAAATGGTTATAGGAAATATAGCAGTACTAAAAATAATATTTAGCTATCCTAGCTAAGAATAGTTTACTGATAGTTAATACTCAATTATGTGCAAGTACGTTCTTTCCAAAAAAGAGCACACTTATCAGTCAATACAAAAAATAGTTATTGATACTCTTCCTATTCTCTCTAAGTTCAAAAGATAGCATTTTTGTGAAAATTTCTTATGCGAATCAATAGATCATATTCGTTGTTTAATAGGCTCCAATAAAGTAAAAGCACCATCATGTAAAATTTTAAAAATATTCTAATTTTTATTTCTGTCTTTAATTCAAACTTAATTTTCCAAAGATATTTTTGATAAATTTTTTTTAAAGGTATGCTGAAGCAGTAAAGCAATGCTCAATTTAAAACTTATATTTATCTATTTAAAAAGAAGTTTTCAAGTTAAACAAAACTTTCATATTTTCTATTGATGAAAGAAGTTTTTAGATAAACAAATTGCAAAATTATTAAAATCTTAAAGTAGATTTTTATTTCAATTTTTATATTAGCCTTAATACAAAAGAGGTTTATGGGTTAAAAATATTTTTAAAATTATTAACATCTTAAAGAAAGATATTGTTTTCAAAATTAGAAAATCTTCTAAGGATATTTTCATTTTTATCAAAATATTCTTTTGATTTAAAAACACTACTTAAAATTTATTGAAATTTAAAAAAACATTTTGTATTACAAGTATTTTCATATTTAATTGATAAAATAAATAGAGGATTTGTTAGTGAGTTATTATGATACTCTTGATAAAATTTGCTCTTCATTGGATAGTGGGATTATTAAAAAAATATCTGAAGAGAAAAAGAAATTAATTTTTGATGAAATAAAAAGGGTTTGTAAAACAATTTAAAAAGATCTATAAGATAGAAAGGAATATATTCCAAGTAGAATCACTTGCTTGTAAAATATTGTAAAAGTTTTCTCAACCAAATATTCAGATTTAATTGATGAAGAAAATATTATTGATGATCTTATTTTTAATGGATTATATCCTTAAACTATTGAGTTTTTAGAAAATATTTAAAATTATAAAATGGATGAAATTAAGGAAAATGCATCTCTTTCTGAAGAAAATCGTAAAAAAGAGAAAAAAGAATTCTCTACTTTCATTCAATATAGACTCTTATTGTATATAATTACAACTTTATAGAAATAGAGAAATGTTACACCACTTACTCTTCCACCTGCTAATGAGTCTCAAAGGAAATTTTAGCTTAAGCTTCGTTAGTATGAAGACAGAATTAAGGGAGACAAAGAAATTTCTAATGCTATTTAAACTCTTTCTACATTTAAATTTAAAACATATGAGAAAGAATTGACTAACTTTTTAAAAGACAATGTGCTCGATTATCTAGATAATAAAAATAAAATTATTCGTAAAGCTGCAGCCAAGGCAGGTTGCCTGCTTTGTGTTAAAAAGGGTAAAGATAACTTGATCTCAAAATCAGTGATGTATAAAATTTTAGAAAAATTTATGAGTGTTGCCGTTTCTGATGCTGAAGATGAAATTCGCCAGACTATGCTAAAGAGTCTTAATGAGAATTTTGATCAGTATCTCATAGAACCAATATATCTAAAAAAACTATTCTTTTGTGTAAATGATAGCAATCTGTAAAATTAAATTGTTTAACAAATATATTAAATTGAATTTTGATAATAATATGAAAATTAATAGAGAAGTTTAATAATTAGCTCTAACTACTCTTTGCAGATTGTCTAAATATAACCCATCTGATATTGTGCCTTTTTTAAAGAAAACACTTTTTGAATATATTTCACAACTTTCTTATAACAAAGTAATTTTTATTTTTGTTTTAAGAAAATGTCAAAGTTAATTTTTATCATATTATTTAAATAGAAAATGTTTGAAAATGAAAAGAAAATTATTAATCTTTTAAAAGGTTTAGTGTGTTTAATCAGGAATGATACTGAGGTTGTAAAACCTCATTCAATTACTATAGCTACTATATTACTTAAGTTTTTGAAAGACTCAACAATAACTAATAATATGATCCCTGAACTTCTCACAGCCTTTAGTTAGTTAAGTGCTTTGGGAAATTTTTAAAATCTGATTGATATGGATGAAATTTTCCCCATATTTTTATCAGCCATGCAAGATAAATCTTCCACATTTAAGAGAGAATCAGCTGTAAAATCTCTAGTTGAAATATTAAAGAATACAGGATTTGTAGTTCTTCCTTACTATAAATATCCAAATTTTTTGGAAATAGTATTTTCTCTAATGAAAAATGAAGTCAACACTGAAATGAGATACTAATGCATGAGACTAATAGGATGTCTTGGAGCTATTGATCATTTTTTTTATAAAAAAGTTATTGATAAAATTAAAAATCATTCAATTACATCATCATTTGGAGATAACAGAATATTAGTTAACTATATTGTAACTAAATCATTTAGAAAGAGATTCAAGTTTATGAAAAAGTTAATTAAATACCAGCAAACAAATCAAACATCAGAGCTAGTAACTATTTTGTTTTAATACATTTTAATTTTAATTTTATTGTTTGAAATCAGCCCTTCTAACTACACAAATATTATGAAGATGTTATATTACTTTTTGAGAATTTTAAATAGAAAAAAATGCTCTTAAACTTAGCTTCTATTAAAAAGAGCTTAAACAATCAGCCAAATAAATTTGATCCTATGTCTATTTATGGCTCTTCAGCTTTCTAAAAGTTACAGTAAATGATAGATTAGCAATCTGGTTTATCAATTGAAAATGAAATTTTAAATGATGAGTCAAGGAATAATGAAAAAATACATTTAACATAAGAATCAGATGATGAAATTAGAGAAATGCTCTAAGCTCCAACTGTTATTTAACTTAATGATTAAGATTATTATACAAGGACAACCATCAAGGCTGTGTTAAAAATTTTATATGATTAATCATTGAATGAGCATCATGAATTAGCTATTTAAACCTTAAATTGTATCGTGAGTAATTCAAAAATAAACACTTTTTTTAAGTTTTATTGAGTTATTTTTTTAAAAGATTTATTAAAAAGCAGAACAAAATCTTTCTTAGACTTGCTAATACCAGTCTTATGCAAAGTTTTAGAATAAGAAAATATTAAAGAAGATACTCTCAACATTATCTTTGTTATAGTTGAAAATTGTGGTAAATAATTATTTTTTGGATATATTATTTTTCAATTTAAAGTTATTATATATTTAAATAGGTGTTTACTATTAGTAGAATTATTTAGATTAGCTTTTAAACATATTCTTAGAGTATAGCTAGGATATGAGATACTCTTTAATCTGCTTGAAAATATTAAAAGTTGTTGTTAGTTTTCATAAAAGAAATATTTATTATAAAATAGAACCTATTGTTTAAAATGTAAATAACCTCATCAAAAAAGCTCATGTTGATGAAGATTTTACTTTGAGAGTCATTTAAATCTACAAAAATCTTGCTGAGTTCCTCAATCCTCATCTCCATTTAATCATTCCATTCTTATGTTAACTCATTACACAAAACGCTTAACTTGTTAACATGCAAGTTAAAACTGAAATAATTTAGCTTTTTCAATATCTTTGC
This sequence comes from Tetrahymena elliotti 4EA, assembly GCA_000231825.2. Taxonomy (NCBI): domain Eukaryota; phylum Ciliophora; class Oligohymenophorea; order Hymenostomatida; family Tetrahymenidae; genus Tetrahymena; species Tetrahymena elliotti. The sequence goes on from JH720296.1 coordinate 996,741, forward strand.
TTTTATTGCTCCTCTTCCATTTAATATATATCACTTATAGTAGATTCTATTCTTTAGAACATATGTAACCCTTTTTTAACTTAAATTTAAAAATAAATTTTTAACTTAATTTAAAAACAGAAACAAATAAATTTTAACCTCTAATGACAAACTCCATCATGGATACTATTGTTGTCTTTATTTATAAGTATAAAAACGATTTCCAGGCTTATCTACCTAAAATAAACTAAACAGTTAAGGCTTAAAATATTCATCACAATATTTATTAAAAATGCATTGAAATTTTCTTAAATTATGGAAATTTAGTTGATGTTTCTTCTCAAATAGAAAGTGATATAGCTCTGTTAGAATGTAAAAGAATTCAAGGACAGCCTTATACTTTAGAGCCAAAAGACCTTTTGACTAGACCAGTTAAAACTGATAAAATACTTAAGCTTTTTGATACTCATAGTAATTAATCAAAAGAGGATTGGATTTAATGGATGAGAAAATCTTCTATTGAAATGCTAAAAGAATCTCCAAATTTAATTTTATCAGCTTGCCATTAACTAGCGGAAGTTTACTAAGAGTTGTAAGTTGAACTAAATAATATTTCTTTTTCTTCTATTTGGGTTGAACTGAAGTAAAAAGAAAAAGAATATATTATTAATTAACTTGACCCAGCACTTAATTTTTAGCATAGAGATGGTGACAGAGCCCAAAAAGTACCTTTAAATCTTTTGTAAATGTTGCTTAATTTAGCTGAGTTTATGCAACACGACAAAGGAGGTTTACCAATCAAACCCTCTAAATTAGCTGAATTAGCTTAAAGGTATTTTTTATATAATTTAATTTTAGTTTGATCTTATCAGATAATTTTAAGAATTTTTTTCAAACATTTGGCAATTTCTAAGTATTTGTTTATATTTAAGTAAAATGATTTCCAAAAATCAGAGAAAATGAACAAATGAATTTATTGAATGAATATGTCAAATTAATTTTATAAAATATTTTAAAATAAAAAAAGGTGCTCTGCTTATGCTAAATCATTGTATTACAGAGAATCTGAGTTTGAGAAATAAGGAATAGAAACTTTTGAAACATTAGAAGCACTATATAAATAGCTTGGATAAAAAGAATCTGCTTAAGGGTTGGTTTAATATATGTAAAAGTACTCTAAATTCTAGTTCAATTAATAAAATAATTTACCTGATTAATTAATGACAAGTTCAGCTAATGATGCATTTAGTAATACAAACAGCAAATCAATATAAATGCAAAAGCAATTGGCTAATTTAAAATTATCAGATAAAGCACACTTCAAACTTAAGGTTTAGTAGCTTGAATAATACTTTGAGTGGGAAAAAATATTGCTTCTAGTGAAAGAAGAAGAGGATTATGAGGTTAAAAAACAAGTAATGGATATTGCTGCTAAAGCTGCCATGAATTTAGGTAATTGATATCCTTTTTTATGTTGATGTTTATTTTATTATTATATTTTTAGGTAAATGGGAAGAATTAGAATAGTTTGCAGAGAATCTCTCAGATGAGAACACAAATGATAAATCTTTTTGGCTTGCTGCTGTTTGCTTGAAATCAAAGAACTATGAAAAATCAAAGGTTTATATCCATGAGTCCATTCAAAAACTAGATAATAAGGTAAGTGGCTTAGTCTTTGAAAGTTATAACAGAGCTTTTGAGAGTATTTTGAGATTGTAGCAACTCTTTGAAATGTAAGAAATTCTTGAATTGAAAATTTACCAAGAAAAAATTGGTCTTATGATGCAGAGGGAAGGCATGGATCGTCATAAATTACAAATAGAGTAAGAACTTAAAAGATAAAATTTGAAGGACATATGGGCAGATAGACTTAGAGGTAACCCAAAGGAGTTAGACACTTGGTAGTAGATTCTCTCTGTCAGATAAATTTATCTTTCTAAAAAGGAAGATTTGCAATCGTAATATTCTTTGTTTCTTAAATTGTGATGAGATATTTATTCAAATGATTTGTAAAAAAGGTGGTTGAAGTTCTGTAAGATTATACTAAGAAATAACTAGTTGTAGTATTGCAGGAGAACATTAGACTAAATATTTTAAGAAGAATATTAAGATGAAGATGAAGCACCTCCAAATTATCATTTAGCTAATTTTGAGTGTTTGTATAGAATAAATCCAAGCAATTTCCCAGAAATTTGTGAAAAAATGGAAAATTATCTTAAAAATGAGAAAAAAATAGAAAAAAAGCAAGTGGCCAAAATGTATTTGAAAATGGGTATCTGGTTGCGTGAAACAGTAAAATTAAATTTCTTTTTATAGGCTTTTATTAAATTTGGATAATAAACTTTTAGGGAGAAGAGTTGGATAAATAAAAGATAAAAAAAATTGAAGAATATTTTGAGAAATCAAAAGAATTTAAATCAGATTATTACAAAACTTGGCATCATTTCGCTTTGTTAAATTTTGATGTGTTAGATATGATGGATGAAGATACTAGATAAAAATTAGATTACATTTTAAATGCTCTTGAAGGGTTTATGAAAAGTATTTCTATTGGCACATCATCTGAGCATAAATCACCTTACTTATTTTAAGGTAATTTTTTTAATAAATGGATCAAATTAAGTTTATATTTTTAATCTAAAGATTGTTTACGTCTATTATAAATTATTTTTGATTTTGGTGATTTCGAAGAAGTGGCTCAGTAATTCTTAGAGGATTTTAAAAATATTGATAGTCGTGCATGGATTGAAGTTGTTCCTTAAATTATTGCTCGTATTTCTGACTCAAAGAGTGGAGTACAAAAAATTCTACATGAATTGCTTATCCATATTTCTAATCATCATTCTTAAGCCCTTATTTATCCCCTCACTATTGCTTGCAAATCTAAAACTTAAATTAGATAACAAGCAGCTAATTAAATTATATCTGATATAAAAACACATTCTCCCGTTCTAGTAAATGAAGCTATGTTGATATCTAATGAACTCAATAGAGCAGCTATTCTCCTTAAAGAATAATGGCATGAAGGTATTTATAATTCTATGGAATCATTTGAAAGATTTTAAAGTGAAAAATCAACATCTTCTGATCTTATAAAAAATGTAATGGAACTCCATGAAACAATGACCTTACAGCCAGAATCTCTTAGTGAGATATCATTTCATCAAAATTTTGGAGGAATAATTAATGAGGCAGAAGCTTGGATTCAGCGTTTTAGTGTAACAGAAAATCCTATATGCATTTATCAAGCATTCGATATTTATAGTCAAATCTATCAAAAGCTTAAGCCATAAATAAAAAAGTTAGAATTTGTTTACCTCGAAAATGTATCTCCTAAGCTTATAGAAACAAAAAATTGTGAAATTTCAATACCAGGAATGTATAAACCTTCTAGACCAGTTATAAAAATTACTTGTTTTTAACCAAAGCTTGAAGTTCTTCCATCAAAAACTCATCCCAGAAAAATTTGCATTTATGGATCTGATTCTAAAGAGTATTTCTTTTTACTAAAAGGTCATGAAGATATACGTTAAGATGAGAGAGTAATTCAAATATTTTTTTTCAGTTCATTTTTAATTTTTATTCATTCTCAAAAAAAGGTAATGTAGCTTTTTGGGTTGATCAATAGACTTCTTTAAAATAACACAGAAACTCAAAAGAAAGGATTATCAATTACAAGATACTCCATTATTCCTTTATCTATGAAAACAGGTTTGCTTGGATGGGTTTAAAATTGTGACACTCTTTAGATACTAATAAGAGATTATAGAAAAGCTTTCAATGTAAAATATGGTGCAGAGCTAACTCTTATGAATGACTTTAATATTTATAATATGTATGACAGCAGCTTTAATGATTATAACAAACTTCCTTTGCTCAATAAAGTTGAAATATTTAGATATATTATGTAGAATACGCTTGGTGAAGATTTAAAAAAGCTTTTGTGGTTGAAAAGTCCAAATTCTGAAATATGGCTGGAAAGAAGAACTAATTATACACGCTCCTTAGCTACTATGTCTATTGCTGGATATGTCTTAGGTTTGGGAGATCGTCACTTATCTAATATTATGCTTTAAAGATAAACAGGTATTAGGATTTTTTAAATATTAGCGAATAACAATGTTTTTATATTTTTTTAAAGGTAAAATTGTACATATTGATTTTGGTGATTGCTTTGAAGTAGCAATGAGAAGAGAATCACTACCTGAGAAAGTGCCATTTAGATTAACAAGGATGTTAGTTAACGCTATGGAAGCATGTGGAATAGAAGGAAATTATAGAAATACTTGTGAGCTTGTTGTTAAGGTAATTAGAGAAAATAAAGAAAGTTTAATTGCAGTGCTTGAAGCTTTTGTTTATGATCCTTTATTCTATTGGATAGTTTTTACAATGTCAGGTGACCTTGATAGCATAAAATCTTCTTAAGAAAAAGGAAAGAATGGTATTTCAAAGAGGAATTCATAAATGATAAGCAACAATTCAGGTAATAATAATAGCTTTGATTACAAGGAGTATGAAGCAGAGCTAGATGAAGACTTGAATAAATTGAAAGTATAAAAAGAAGAAATGAAAAAGGCTGGAGATAAAGACAAGGTTTAACAGCCTTAAGATTTATTTAATAAAAAAGCTGTAGAAATTATGGATAGGATTAAAAAGAAATTAAATGGAAGAGATTTTAAAGAAAACGAGTAGCTTAGTTATGTTGACTAAGTCAATAAATTAATACTTTAAGCCACATCTGATGAAAATATTTGCTAAGCTTATATTGGATGGGGTCCATTTTGGTGAAAATATTTTTTTTCAAATCATCAACTCTATTTCATAAAACAAATGTTTATATTTAATTTAAAAATATATTTTTAACAAAATGAACAAATAAATAAATGTTTAAATTGTTGTCTACTTATCTCAAATTTAAAATTTAAAAACTTAAAAATTCTTTTTTTAATTTTACTTAAAAGAGAATAATGATAAAGATCAAAATATTTTGTAAATAATTTTATTTGGCCATTAATTAAATTATCAAAAAAAGATAAAATTTTGTCTTATACAAATTTTTACATAATAAATAAAAATCTTAAAACCAAACGTAATAATTCTATTAAAATTTAAATTCATCTTCAATGTTTCAATGTGAGTACATAATTTTAAATTTATTCCCAATTCCTGCTCTGAAAGATTAAAGGTATTATTAAATGGGCTTAGAAAGTAATAGTTCTAATTTATCCTAATTTTAGTCTAAAGGATAATAATTTTTGAGAAAAGTTAATAAAATTGTCAAAGATAATAAATAAATATTTCAATTTTAGTTTACTCATTTATCAAAAATATATTTTAAAGAAAAAAATGAGAAAACATGAAAAAAGTGAATAAATTTTAATTTAAATTACAAAAATTCTTTGAAATAAAACAGTTTATTTATTCTGCAATAATTAATGAAAGGAATATTTGAAAATATCGACATTTTAAAATTTATAGTTTTTAGAAAGTACATGAATCAAAAACTCTATGATTGTTTCTTATAAAGCTGAAGGCCTTTTATAAATTTATAATATATTGTGCGTAAAGGTATCTAACTTATAATCCCTCAGAAATAAAAAAGATATTGCATTTTAATTAAATATACATGATTTCTGATTTAAATACTATTCAATTATATTCAAGCAAAATTTGAGATCCTCTCATTAAAATAAATTATTAATTTAAGAAATAAAAATACCTCTTTTACAAAGCAATTTATTAAACAATATTAATTTATCTGATGAGGCTAATAAACAATTATTAATTAATCTTCTTAATATTTTCTACAAAAATTCCTACTCACAAAATAAATTTTTAGATTTTTGTAAAAGATAAAGAAAGAAATATAATACAATAGGAACATTATTAGATAAAATAGAGCTTAGAGATGTCTCATATTATGCAAGAAATCTCTAGACTTTTTGAGTAATTCAAAAAGGCTAAGAATTAAGAGAGTGAGCGCTTGGCAGCTGATTTGCAATAGCTGTATCTTAAAAATAATTAATATTATGATGAAGTAATTTTATTAGCTATTTGAGATTTTAGTTAAAAGTACTTGAAAGAAATCAATAAAATATTTTGTTTAAATAAAAATCAAACTTATTTTAATGCAAATAAATCATTTATTCATGTATTATTTTTATTAAACAGATATATCTTGGACTCATTAAATTGATCAATAGCAATGATGTAAATGAAAAATATAGTAAATTACTTTAGAATTTACTTATTTTAGGTTTTCATAAACAAAAATTTAGAATAATTTGCACAAGAATATTTCTAAATTTGTTTTATTTATAAAAGACAGTTTAATAGGTATTGAATAGATATCACATGTTGTGTAGGAAGATTAA
>JH720296.1:1005665-1081324 GCA_000231825.2 Tetrahymena elliotti 4EA
ATTTGAATTTATGGAGCAAGTTTAATTCTTTAGTATTTTAGCTTTTAGAATAAACGGGAGATGAGAAAGTTATCAAAAAAGCAGCTGAAGTATATGGTAGATTGCTACGTTTAGGAGGTACTCGTATTACAAACCTTTTGACTGATTAGATTTAAAAGCCAATTCAATGGATATTTAGAAATTCAGGAGATAATAAAAAATTCTCTGGTTTATTAGTTTTAAAGGAGCTTCTAGAGTAAGCTTCCTTTATTACATTCAAGCAATTTATTAGCAATACAGAAGACTATAGATCAAATTTATGGAATCTCATCAAGTAAATTTTAGTTATGATCTTTAGGAAAATTGAAAACTAATATTAAATTATTATGAGAATAGACATAAAACAATTTTGTTGAGAGAAGCTTCTTTAAGCTTTTTTGATGTGTTATTTAAGCATATCAGTCTTAAGGAGTGTAATTAAATTTATAAAATTTGTTTTAATTAGTATTTGAATTAGATATAAAATTTATTTTCCATTTAATTTATTCTCAAGAGAAGGTACAAGATAGAGAGTATAATGCATATTTTACAGATATATGTTAATCTATGAATAATAAATAAGAGGAAATTGTTATTGGTAATATTTCTGCTCTCAAAATTCTTGTTACTTATCCTAACTCTGAATAGTTTAATGACATTTAATTTTCGCAAATGTGTACTTATGTATTGAACAAAAAAGATGAAAATCCTAACATTCAGAAAATTGTTATTGAAGCTCTTCCTTCTTTGGCTAAATTTAAAAAACAAACATTTGCAGAAAAATTTTTTATAAAAACAACAGAATTTTTACTTTAGCGCATCAATCCTGTCAAACAAAAAGCCATTTCTCGTAAATAAGCTTATATAAAATTTAAATAATTAAATTCATAATTTATTTTTAAAGATGAGCTTATTGTCAGCTACTATGATACTTTAAATAAGATTTCTTAGTGTTTGGATGCCAACATCTATGCAAAGTTGCCTGAAAGTATGAAAGATCCTGTTTTTCAAAGCATTTAGAGTATAACTCGCTAAATACGTTAAGACTTACAAGAAAAGAAACCTTATATTTCTTTTAGAATTTAATGTTTAATGTCAATTATTAAGAACTTCTAACAAAAGTATTAAGATCTTATTAATGATGAAGATTTACTTATAAATAATATACTATTCAATGGATTATAACCTTAGAGTATTGAATTTCTGAAACAAATACAAAAATATAATAGAAAGGAGAGAACTAAAACAGAAGTATCCTCTTCTATCTAATACAGGTTGCTTCTCTGTATCATTACTATCCTTTCTAAGAATAAAAACTTATTTCCTTAAAGTCTAAATCCAAATAATGACAAAGATAAAAACTTCTACCAAAAATTAATCCTTAACACAGATAAAACTCTATCAACAGATGAGAAAGCAATTGCGAATGCCATTTAAACTCTCTCTACATTTGGGTTTAGCAATTACAAAAATGAATTAGCTAATTTTGTTAAAGATAATGTTTTAGATTATTTAGATAATAAAAATAAAAACATTCGTAAAGCTGCAGCTAAAGCTGGTTGCCTCTTGTATGTGAAAAAGGAAAGAGGTCAGTCAATTTCTAAGAATATTATGTACGAAATCCTTGAAAAATTTATGAGTGTTGCTATTTCTGATTCAGAAGATGAGATTAGACAAACTATGCTTAAGAGTTTAAATGAAAATTTTGATCAATACCTCAACGAGTCTAACTATCTTCAGAAATTATTCTTATGTGTAAATGATAGCAATATGTAAAATTTAATTAGATTTATATCTTCTTTATTTCAATAAATAAACAAAAAAGATAGGTCCAATAATTAGTTTTAACGATTCTTTGTAGATTGTCAAGATATAATCCTTCAGATATTATTCCATTTTTGAAGAAAACCCTTTTTGAATTTATTTCACAAATTAAAATTAATAATGTATGCAACAAAATAATTTAAAATATTTTTATTTATATTTTTTAATTTATAAAACAGTTAGAAAATGAAAAGCTAATGATTAATCTCCTAGGTTCTTTAGCATGTTTAATTAAGAATGGGCCAGAACTTGTTAGACCTCATTCTTAGTCTGTTGCTAATATTCTTTTGAATTTCTTGAAAGATTAAAAAATTACTAATAATATCATTCCAGAACTTCTAAAAACATTCAGCCAGCTAAGTTCACTTGGAGATAATACAATTTTGATTTATATGGATGATATATTCCCTATTTTCCTTTAAGCTATGCAAGATAAATCTTCTACAGCCAAAAGAGAAGCTGCTGTTAAATCTCTTATAGATATATTAAAATATACTGGATTTGTTGTTCTTCCATATTATAAATATCCAAGTTTTTTGGAGATCATTCTTTCTTTAATGAAGAATGAAGTAAATGTTGAAATGAAATAGTAATGTATGAGATTAATTGGATGTCTTGGTGCTATTGATTACTTTTATTATAAGAAGGTTTCTGATAAAGTAAAAAATAGACTTACAGCTTCATCCTTCCAAGATAATAGATTGTTAATTAATGAAATAATTAAAGTTTCTCTAACTAAAAAATTTAAATACTTTAAAAAGCTTTGTGAGGCTAAACAAGAAGAAAGCTCCTATATCTTGGTAAATTTTATTTCATTTAAATAAAAAAACAATTTATTTTTTCATAATAGACAAAATAATTGCATCAATATTATGAAGAAGTTATCTTATTGGAGAACTTCATCTAGAAAAAAACATATCTTAAGCTTTCTAAAATTTAGACTGCAATTGATTAAAATTTAGAGGGTACAAACAACTTGAGCTTATATCCTTAGCAATAAAAAAAGGACGCTAGATTTAGAGACTAAAATATGATAGAGAAATTGTACTCAAAGCAAGAAGTAGATGGAGAAATTAAAATGCTTTTATAATCTCCTACAGTAATTTCCTTAACTGATAAAGATTATTCCTCTAAAATTACCATTAAAGCATTATTAAAAATATTGTGTGATTAATCTTTAAATGAGCACCATAGTTTGGCAGTATAAACTCTTAGCTGCATTATAGGTAATTTTCAAATCTTACTTTCAATAAATAAAAATAAAAATACTTTTGATTTAAAGGTGTGCTACAAACAAGAACTAAAAATTTCTTAGATCTATTTATTCCTATTTTTATTAAGATTGTATACTCGGATATGACTAGAGATCGTGAAAAAATCTTATAGCTGATATAGAAAATAATACTAAATTGTGGTAAAGTTACTTAAAATAAAAATCAATATTCAATAAAATTTAATTTAATTTACATAAACAAAAAAAGGAAGATGTTATGGTTTAGAATATTTAGATCCTGTTCTTAATGTACTCTTAGAATTTGGTTAAAACCCTTAATATTACAAAATATGTTTCTCAATATTAGAGAATTTAATTGAATTCTAAAAGATAAATCTTAGACACAATATTGAACCAATTATTAGACTAATTAATAAGGTCTTTTAAAACCAATAAATTGATGAAGCAACAGTTTTACAAGTCATTAAAATTTATACTCTCCTTTCAGAATTACTAGACTCAAATCTCCACTTGATTGTTCCTTTCCTTTGTAACTATATTAGCAAAGATAGCACTGAAATCAAACTCAAAGTTAAATCAGAAATTATAAATTTGTTTAATTGTTTTGCAAACTCTTGTTGTTCTACAGTCTAATTCTTGTCTCTTATTGTAGATTCTATTTTCATAAATTTAGGTAATATTTATTTAAAAAGAATTTTTTTGTTTTATTATTTTTTTAAAAGAATAAAATAAAGATGATAAATTTATAAATGAATGCATGAATACAGTTGTGGTTTTCATTTACATCTACAAGAATTAATTTTTTGTATATTTTACTAAGCTCAACTATCTTATCAAGCAAAAGAATATTTAACACTTTGCCTACTAAAAATGTGTTGATATATTTTTAAATTACGGAAATTTAGATGATGTTTCATTATAAATAGAGCCCGAATTTATAGTAAATTATTTTAAAGTGATAATAACTTTTATCATATATTTATTTAACAAAGAATATTGTTGGTGAAAGTAAAACTGAATAGCCTCCTGAATAACAAGAATTATTCAATAGTTTATTAAGAAAAATTGATAGTGATAAATTAGCATAGGTGTTTGTTACTTCTAGTAATACTTCGAAAGAAGATTGGAATTAATGGATTAGAAAGGCTTCAGTTGAACTTCTCAATAAGTCACCCAATTTCGTCTTAACTCACTGCAAGGAGCTCGCTGAAATATATGAAGAGCTTTAATCAGAGCTTTTTAATATTTCCTTTGTTTGTGTCTGGAGCTAGTTGAAAGATCATAGTAAAGCCTTCATTAAAGAATAATTCTCAAAAGCTATTAATCCTTAGAATAATGTTCCTATTAACATACTGCAAACAATTCTTAACTTAGCAGAATATATGCAACATGAAAAACATGAAAGTTAAAGTATTCCAATTGAAAATACTATTCTGGGAGATCTAGCTGAAAGGTAATAAATATTTTTAATAATTTTTAAATTAATAATTTATTTGTTAAAAATTAGATGTTTAGCTTATTCAAAAGCTCTATATTTTAGAGAAAATGAATTCGAGACTGCTAATATTCAAATTATTGAAAGTTTAATTTCCCTCTATACTAACTTAGGATAAAGAGAAGCAGCAAAAGGTTTGCTATAAAATGTTCAATAGCAGTTGAGATTAGATGTTAATTAAAGCTGGTATGAAAAATTGCATTAATGGGAGTATGCTCTTGATGATTACAGAGTGAGATAACTTAATATTCCAGAATAGAGTTTCTTTGTTCCTAAAATGAGATGTCTAAATGCTCTATCAGATTGGGAACAACTAATTAAAAATACTTAAGAAGAAAATAATCATGAGCATAGAAAATAAGTCATGCATCTTGCTGCAAATGCTGCCATGAACTTAGGTAAGAATAGAGCTTTTACTGATTTTAATTTAATATTTGATTATTTTACATTTACAAGTTTTATAATTCAAATTTTTTATTTTGAAATAGGTAACTGGGAGTTATTAGAAAATTTTTGTGATAGCTTAACTGAAGAAAATAACTAAGATAAATCTTTCTGGTAAGCAGCTATCTCCATTTCTAAAGGCTCATATGATGAAGCTAAAAATTTGATATCTGAATCTATAAATAAGCTAGATAGTTAGGTTAGTGGTTTATTATTGGAAAGTTATAGTAGAGCCTATGAAAGTATTCTCAGACTTTAATAGCTTTTTGAAATGTAAGAAATCATAGAGATGAAAGAATTTGAAGAAAAAGTGAATAAAACAGCCTATCGTGAAGGTTTATTCAAGGGAAATTAAGAAGCCGAAATAGAACAAAAAAGAAAATAATTAAGAGATGTTTGGGCTGATAGATTATATGGTAATCCTAAGGATATTGATACTTGGTAGAAAATTTTATCTGTCAGATAACTCTACTTTTCTAAAAAGGATTATTTAAACATGTAAATTTTATTTGATATTCATCCAACTAAAAAATTTATGAATTCTTTTTATTGCTTTATATTAATAGTTGGTTGAAATTCTGTAGACTTGCTCTCAAAAATAATCAAATTCACATTTGTAAAAAGACTTTAGAAGATCTTTTTTTAGAGTATGCCAATGATTCTTAAATACCTGCATAATTACTGCTTGCTGATCTCGAATGTAGTTACTAAATGAGCTTAGCAAAAGAAAAAGAAATTTGTGAAAAAATGGAAGAAATTCTTCAATCAGAAAAAAATATTGATAGCAAATTAACCGCTAAAATGTACTTAAAAATGGGTAATTGGATAAGAAATAAAGTAAATTTTTTGCTTTTATTAGGAATACAAATATAATATTAATTAGACTGATGAACTGAATTCAGGAAATATGAAAAAAATTGGAGAATTGTATTAAATGGCTAAAAATTTTAAGCCCGACTATTACAAAACATGGCATCATTTCGGTCTTATTAATTTCGATGCAATTAATCTGAAATAAGATGATGCAATTATGGAGTAAAAAAGAGTTTACATTTAGAATGCACTTGAGGGATTCATGAGAAGTATTACTTTAGGTACATCTTCTGAACATAAATCACCTTACATTCTCTAAGGTAACAAATCTAATTTTACTTTTTTTAAATCACAAACAAAATTTGAATAAAAATAATTTTTTTTTAATCTTTATTTATTGGTAAAAAGATTCTTTGAGGTTACTATCAATTATATTTGAATATGGTGATTTGGTGGATATTCATAATAAATTTTTGGAAAATTTTAAGTAAATTGATAATCGTGCTTGGATTGAAGTTGTTCCATAAATGATTGCTCGTCTTTCAACAACTAAAAAGAGTGTCTCACACTTGTTGCACTCTCTTTTAACCCATATAGCTTAATAGCATCCCTAGGCCATCATCTATCCTCTCACTGTTGCTTTGAAATCAAAAATAAAAATTAGACAATAAGCTGCTAGCAAAATCATAGAGAACATCAAAAAACATTCACCATTGTTGATCAATTAAGCTCTTTTAATATCACAAGAATTAAATCGTACAGCTATTTTGATTAAAGAGTAATGGTTTGAAGGTATCAAGGAAGCTTTAGGGAGATACAATGAAAATAAAGGTGCAGATACTCATTTAATTAAAATTTTAGAAGGCCTCCATGAAACTATGAAACTTGCTCCTGAATCATAGAGCGAAATATCCTTTCATCAAAACTTTGGAGGAGAAATATTTGAAGCTGAATCATGGCTAGAAAAATATAAAAAAACAGAGGAAATAATTTTTTTATGCTAAGCTCTTAATATTTACTATCGTATTTACTTTAAACTTGAAAGCAAATCCAAAAAACCAGAATTCATTTATTTAGAAAATGTCTCCCCTAAACTACTTGATATAAAGAACTGTGAAGTCTCAATCCCTGGTTTATATAAACCATCAAGACCAATAGTAAAGATATCCTGCTTTTAACCAAAATTAGAAGTTTTAATGTCTAAAATGAGTCCAAGAAAACTTTTTGTATATGGTTCAGATTCTAAGGAATATCATTTCTTATTAAAGGGTCGTGAAGATATTCGTTAGGATGAAAGAGTAATTTGACATTTATTTTAATTATTAAATTTTTTATAATAATTTCACCTCTATTTATTTAAAGGTTATGCAACTATTTGCACTTGTTAATCGTTTACTTCACAATAATCCTGAAACTGAGAAAAAAGACTTGAATATTTAAAGATATTCAATTATACCTCTTTCTATTAACACTGGTTTATTAGGTTGGGTTCATAATTGTGATACTCTTTAGGTTCTTATTAGAGAATACAGAAAGGCTTACAAAATTACAGAAAATACAGAAAATAATATAATGGAATAAAAATGCTCTAATTACAGTGTCTTACCTCTTCCTAACAAAGTAGAAATCTTTAGACATATTATGGAAAACACAAAGGGAGAAGAACTTAAAAAAATTTTATGGTTAAAAAGTCCTAACTCTGAAATTTGGCTTGAAAGAAGAACTAACTATACAAGATCTCTGGCCACTATGTCAATAGCAGGTTATATTTTAGGTTTGGGGGATCGTCATCCCTCTAATATTATGCTTTAGAGAAATACAGGTATATTTTCAAAAACCATAAAACATAAAAACATTAGATAATTATTCAAAATTCAATTTGTTAATAGGTAAGATTGTTCATATTGACTTTGGTGACTGTTTTGAAGTAACTATGAGAAGAGAAAAATTCCCTGAAAAAGTACCATTTAGATTAACAAGAATGCTAGTAAATGCTATGGAAGCTTGCTAAATAGAAGGAAATTGTAGAAATATTTGTGAATTAGTTTTGAAGGTAATTAGAGAAAATAAAGAAAGTCTTATTGCAGTGTTGGAAGCCTTTGTCTATGACCCATTATTCTAATGGAGATTAATAACTCTATCAGATAATGAAGAAAATGAATAACCACGAGAAAACTTAAATTAAAATGCCGTTGAGGTCATGGATCGTATAAAGAAGAAACTTAATGGTAAAGACTTCTAAGAAAATTAATCCCTTACATACACTGAATAAGTCAGCAAATTAATTAATTAAGCTACATCTCATGAAAATATTTGCCAGGCTTATTTTGGATGGTGTCCATTCTGGTGATGAATGAATTTTGATCTTCTTCATAATAAAAAAGAACTAATTAGAATAAAAAAATTAACAAATAAATTAACTTCGTACTGTATGCTACTTTAAAACTAACATCTATTATTATATATATGCCATAATTTCATAAAAAATAAACTCATCACAAAAACTATTTTTGAGAACTTAATTATTCATTCAAAAAAAGAGAAGTGTTTTAAAATTATTTTAAACAAATGTAAGTTAGTTAGAAAAAAATTGAATTGAAAAATAAAATTATTTATAATTTCTAGAATAAAGACAATTTACAATTTGAATCTTTAATTTTAAGAATATGAATTTATTGATAAAAAATAGGATAATTTGATTGATAAGAAATATTTCATCTTTGATTTGTGTGTATTACTCCAATATTTAAAAAAATATTTTTAATAAATCTACAATAAAAATATGTATTTATTATTATACTACATTTGAAATTGAATTTTGGTTTTAATTTTTAAGTAATAAATACTTAGGGAATAAATAAAATATAGGGATGCTTTGCAAAAATGTTTAGAATGATATGATCAAAATGATTTTTTTATATTTTATTTTATTTTAAATTTAATATATTATATTAACTAAATTTTATGCTTTATTTTTATTTATGAAATATTTTGTGAAATCATTTTCCTTCTCTTTATTAGGTTTGATTATAAACTTGATAACATCTAATTATTTTTAAATAAAAAAATTAATCTTATTTAAGAATTTATTTGATTTACTTAATAAATTTAGTGATGTGGAAGTTGTTTATACACTAATTGAATACCATCTCTGAACTTTTCAAGAATTAGAAAGGTAATCCATAGAGGCCATTAAAGTGAGGATCAAACTAGATAAGTAAAGCAGTTGAATATTTTTTAATCTATGCAGAGTCTTTTCCTTCATTTTAATTTATTAATCGATAACTCAATAAATCTCTCTCTAAAATAATATCTTCATTTTTTGTGATGGCTCTTTATTTATTGAACAAAACATTTTTTATTGTTCTACTTAATTAAATAATTTACTTACTTTTTAACTAAATTTATATAATCCCTTTGATTAGACAGTGAATTTAAAAACTAGATATACAAGAATTCGCCTTCATTTTTACTAAATTTAAAAATTATAAAAAAAAATATACCAAATATTGTTTAGTTTCTCAAAATTTACATTTCATATTAGACTTGCTTTTTATCAGGAATAAATGAATTTATTTGAATAGATCTAGAGTTGTATGTTTAAGTAAATTATTTTGAAAGTATATCTGAATGCAATTTCTAAATATGCTCAGCCAAATCACCTGTTTCATAAAATAGCTTGCAATAATAATAAATATGAATATATATTACCTTTAATATCATAGAATGTGACATATTTTGTTTGGGTGTGACAGATATATTAAGTAATTTGCAATAAATTTTGTATTTAAACATTTTCATTCATTACTAAAATTAAATGAAAGGGCTATTTTTTAATCTGTTATAATTTATTTCTCATCCACTTATTTTCATTTTTATAGATTATTTTTATGTACTTTCTATAGTATATGTCCTTTAAATTTTCAATCAAAGCCTTTTTTAATATAATTTATCATTTTAACAAGCTTAAATTATTGTTTTATTTCATCTAAATGAATTGATTGCAATTATCAAACTAAAATTTAAATTACATATAACTTTGATTAGAACGTATAAAGGGTCTAGATTACAAAAAGAGCAATCCTAAGAAACGCTTCTATGAAAATCATCATTTACTAAACCTAAATGCAATAAGCTATTTTCTAATTGTAATTTTTTATGTTTTAGTGTATTTTATATTTAGTTTTTTCAAAAATTATATTGATTTTAAATTGATTTATATAAAAACCATATAAATTTATTAATATCAATAAGAGTAAATTAGTCCGAGTATTAATAAAGAGTATTAATATTTATAAATATAAGCAACCCTATCAAAATAATAAATTTCACTCATCAAAAATTAGCAAGTGTTCAATTTGTATTAATTATTAAAGAGCTATATTACTTGTTCATTATAAATATTTCTGGCATTTGGCCTTTGTTTATTATTTATTAAATTCAAAATTGTAAAAGAAATAAAGATTTCATTGAATAATCTTTATATTTTGTTGGTAAAAACTAAAGAGGTTTTTAATGAATTTTGTTTAAAGTAATTCACTCAAAATAATAATCTCAAAAGAATGGAAAGTTTACTAGTAAAACTTAATTAATGAATTAAATAGAAAATTTGCTCTCATTAAAATTATTATGGTATTTAATCATAATATTGGTTAATTTAAAACTTATTAATAAATAAATATGCATCCAATTTGTGTTAATTTTTAAAGGAGTGTTTGTTGTTTTTAATTCCGACATTAAGAATTTGTTTATCATTTAGTAAACTGAAAATTTTGAAAAAAAAAAAATTTTGAGAAATAAGTTGAAAAAAAAAAACCATAGATCATAATGAATTTTTTTGAAGTAATTAACTAAAATAATCCTTTCAAAGATGGTAAACTAGCTTTAAATATAATAAACATGTCATTATATCATTATATTGATTGGCTTACGAATAGATGTATGTAGATTAATTAGAATAAAATGAAAAAAAGAATTAATTAATTTATTATAATTTTGTTGTTATATTTTAAATGATAAAGAAAAATAAAATACGCATACTAAATATTTTTAACAATCCAAAATAAAGGAGAAATCAAATAGTTTATTATTTAATAATTTTATTCTTAAAAAATATAATTTAGTTATCTTTAAGAAATCTTTTATTCATTTCATTGATTAACATTAAATTAAACAGATAAAAAATAATCAAAAAAAAATTTTTAGAATATTTTTAAAAATAAATTTAACTGAAAATAAATAAAAATGAATAAGTAAGCGAGCAAATCCAATTATAATTATGAATTAAAAATAAATGAAAAGACGAATAATTTATTACTATGTATGTAGTTTATCAAAAAAATATAAAATTTATTTTAACTAATATTTTACTATCATTTTATAATTTTATTAATTTGTTTTTATTTTTAACTAATTTTTTAGATTTATTTTAATTGATTTTCGAAATTATTTTATTAATATATTTTATACATTTTGGTAATTATTTAACAGATAATTTTAAGAAATTTTATTTGTATTAAGAGTTTGTTTCATTTCAGTTACTGATGAAAGAATGATTTTCTAGGGGAAATAAAAGGGAATATATTTACTTTACTCTTAAATTAAAAATAAGATTATCAATTACATGTTTTTACCTTTCGAAGGTTGTTTTTTATGAGGGATTAACAGAAATATAACATCTTACTATGTTATCTAGTTACATTCTACAGATTTCATCAAAATCATAAGATGAAAGAAAATTTTAATTGAGTTCATCTTACTTGTATAAAAGTTTTTTATATTGTTTTGATAGACCTTTAGTTCCCTACGATTAAACTATTTCTTGCAAAGGAATTAAAACACTCTATTATTCTCTAATATCTTTTCTAAATTTAGCTTTAGAAAATATCTGATCAAAATGATAAATATAGGCATTTTGTGATATGTTGATAGAAAATTGTATTTTATACACTGATTCATCTATCCTTGAACTAATTCTATTTTAGAGGCATTTAATATACTAAAGACTTTGAGAATAAAATATAATATCTGTTTATTTACAGTGTAAAATTATATTTAAATTGAAGACCTGGTTTAATGTTTTGATAAAAAATTCTTCATTTTTCAAATCATTTTCATTAATTTAAAAATTAAATAAGCTATGCAAAATGCTGAACAATTATTTTTTTTGTAAGCCATCTAATTTCAAAGAATGATAATTACTTTAAGGGCTCTCTATTAAATTTTATTTTGATATTTTTTCCAATTTTAAAAATTAAAATGCTTTATTTTTATCAACTAGTTCATAAAAGGAGTTTTCAAAGTTTTTGAATTTTACATAAAATACAGTCTCAACTGTAAAACCATCTTCGTTGTATTACATATCAAAGCATATTGATTTAATTTCTTTATCTATAATATTTATTTCATATGATTACTATTTAGTTTCCTCATTTGATCCTTAACATTTATTTATCTAAATCAATCTAAAACTATCTGTTGGAACTACTGATTCTACTTTATCTTCTTTATCGATATCTATATTAATTGGTTATTTAATTTCAACAGAGCGATAGGTTTTAATCGCAACATGTATTGTTTCAATTTAATATTAAGTCTATATATTATACCTAACTCTGTTTTATGTAAGTAAAACATCTTTAGTGTAATTTACAGTAGGCTACAGTTTAACTTTTTCATTTTTTTATTCTTTAAAAAATTAACTTATTTCTATTAATTAATTTTGAATTTCTTGAACCTCTTTTCTTAAATTTTCAATTGTGATTTCAGTACTGTCATCATTTTCATAAATTTAATTAAGTATATTAGCTGATTTATTTTATTTTTATTGGGTTTATGTATGATGAGTTGTATTATCATCAACTAAATAATTGTTTTAATTATTAAAAAATTAAATAAATTTTGAATTATATTTTTTAATAATTTTGAATGATGAATTTTTTATTTTATGATTTGACTAGACATATTCTAAGTCATATCCAGTTGGAAGTATTTCTATTTAAAAAATCTCATCTGAATCGTGAATATAGGATTTGTCTACCCTTTAAAGTTTTAATATTTTACTTTAATCATTTTCATAAAAGCTTAAAAAGGATCTTGATGGTATTTACTTTCTCCAAAGCATGTTTTGATGACATATTTTTTCACAATCTTAAATAAATTAATCTTCATCATCTAACTTTGTAGGAGAATCTAATAAAAATTTTTTCTTATTGACTTATTAATTTTATGGATTTTTTTTTATGTTTGTATTGATAGATTAAATTGAACGTCTTTAAGGCTGATTAAAGTTTTGATTCCTATTATTACTTTAATTTATATTATTTTACTTCTAGTTTATATATGGGTTTTATTAGATTGAACTTCTTTGATTATCTTTAATGTTTTACTGTTTATTTTACACTAATTATTAAGATGCATGATTATTTATTTAACTTACATCTTTTAGTTAGGTGTTATCTTTAGAATTTAAAATTTAATTATTTTTTTTATCTTCAATTATATAATCTGAAAATTCCTCTTTATCATCAATCTTTAAGGATAATTTCTAGCTATTGTATTTGTTATTTTAATTGTCTTATTTTTGTATTTAAACTAAACTAAAATTATTGTCAATGAAATTATTTTCAATATAATTTTAATTCTTACTCTCTTATTAATTTTCTTATTTACTCATCCTATTGTTATCATCATCATTATTATTTTAGTTAAAAAAATCTAGACTTTTATCATTTTATTTATTCTAATTTGGAATATTATTATTTTCTTCTTCATAAAAATCAAATGAATCTTTTCTTAAATTCAACTTTTTCTTAGAAAAATTGTTTATTTATTAATTATTTTTGATAGGATTTTATGGAAATAAATTATTATGCTTCACATTATCTTATTTTGTGCTAAGATCCTCCGAGCTTTACTAAAATGATAGACCATAGTTAGATTTTAAATCTTCTTTGCTAAAATCCTTATTGAGAGAAAATTTTTAATGGTTCAAATCGCTATTTTAAAATTCTTCTAATTTAGTGTAAATACTTAAATCATTATTATTTCTATTATTGTTAATTAATATTTTTGGTCTTTCCTCCTGTCTCTCTTGATTGTAAAAATTGTCTATACTTGATTATCTTGAGAATCTTTAAGGTGAAGCTTTATTAGGATATGTTTTATCAAATTAATGTTGTGGAAGTATTTAATTTTATTCATCTTTCTTGTCATAGTTTTGTTAACTTTCTTGCTAATTTCCTTAATTTATAATTTAGTCACTTTGGTCTTAGCTTAAATTATAAAAATCAGAAGATATTCTTCTTCTTTTTTAAACCATTTATTACTAAATTCTCTAATCTTATTCATCTCTAGCCTTTTATTGCTTTTGCTAATTAAATGTTGAAGGCATTTCATTTGAATTTTTTTTCAAAAAATCTAAAGGATTAGTATAATTCAAATTAATTTGATTTTTTTATAATTCTTTCTCTACATTTTACATTATGCTACTTTTTTGATTGCTTTTTTAATATTCAAAAGTTGGTTTAGATTTCTCTGGAGATTAAATCTATCCATTCGAATCTATTTTTGATGACTAACTATCTTATTTTTGAGATAGGTCAGACAAATTAAAACTTGGTAGATTTGGGAAATCGTTTATAATATTTTAAGATAGATCTGAAAAATTTAGTGAATGGTCTCTTTATTTGTTAAATGAAGGTCTTCTCATCCTTCCTCTACTAGAATCTATTTTAGTAGGTGATTACTCATTTAATTATTACTAATCTTTATCATTTTTTACATCTTTCATTATAGAATATTATTTTATTGGTGATTGGCTATCATTCTACTTTTGTTCTTTTTTAGGAGACTACTTTTCTGTAATCTTGAGAATATCTTAAGCATCATAAAACTTACTGTTTTATGTGTTTTGCATAAATTTTCCAACTAGCTCTTAGCGTTAATCACTCATTATACCGTTTCTTATTGTACTTTACTTAAAACTTAGATTTTTGTTACTAATATTATTTGAGAAAACTATTGAGCCTAGTTTGGAATTTTTACTTTCGTTATAATTTCCATTGCTGCTACTACTGTTGCTAATCTTAGAAACTATGAAAGGCTAACTTGTTTTATTTAGAGCTGCCTAAAATTACTTTTCAATCTCTTCCATTTCATCGTCTACTATTTTAGACTTTTTTTTTGGCTACAACTATGACAGAAAGTATTAATAGCTATCTTGTTCAATTTTCTTATCATCTTCTTATTATTATTTTGATTTACTTTCTTCTATTTTGGCAGATTCATCATTTTAATTTGAGGCATCAAAGCTCTTTTAGTTTTTTTATTCATCTGAATTTTCTTGTTCATTTTAATTGCTTGCTCTATTTATTTAGAAATCTAATTTGTGTCTTTTTTTTGGCTTTGGAGGAAATTAACTTAAATTTTATTCATTTTTTTAAGTGGTATTTTATTTAACTTCATTTAAAATTTTTTAATCTTGCTAAGAAGTTGAGTGATCCTAAAATGATGAATTTAAATTTTAATTGGTTGAATTTTGTAATTGACTTGCAGAAGTAGGCTAACTACTTTTACTTCTTGTCTATCTTTATTCATTTTAGCTAGTCTATTGATTCATTTATTATTATAAATCATTTTACACAAGAGGATTTAATTTTTACATTTCTTAGTTAAATTTTGAAGTCTCATCTTAACCTAATCTAAACCCAAATTATTATGGATCATAATTATTTTGTTTTTAATTTTACTCAAGTTGAGGGGAAATACTGGTTATTTAACCATCTTGAGAATATAATAAAAACTCTCCTAGATTTTAGTGTATAATATCTTCTTTAAAATCACCTGATTCACAGCTAATAGGAATGTTAGGTAAAAACATGTTTTAAGTAACTTACTCAATTGGTTGAAACACTCTATTTAAATCTTCTTAAAATAATTAAAATCCTCCTTTATAACCACAAATAATTTAATTTTTTTCACTTTTGAAAATATCTCCATAGCCAAAACATGTTTGCTTTTCCTAAAATAAAACAAAAAAGATATTTTAAATCATAATACTGATTAGAGTTAGATTAAAAATAAAATTATGCAAATAAAAATTAATATAAAAATATACTTACTACTATCTGTAAAACTTGGTCGACTTATGCATACTAATTCTTAAAATATGTACCTATAATTAACTCATTTGTATTTTTACTTTCTAATAGCACACTAGTTGTAGGAATAAGTGGAAAAAAATTTCTATTTCCCTAATTATTTTATTGAGGCTGTATTGAAAATGCATTAAATCTCTCTTTACGTAAATCAAATACTTTAATTCTTCCTACATCAGTTGTATGACCTATACCTGTAATGGCATTTAAATCTGTATCAGTAATAAAAGCACAATTAAGTGAAGTGAACACAATAGTTTTGTTATCATAATCATAGTCTAAATCATTTATCTAATTTATATATGGTTTTTGTTATAATACCTAAAGCTTTAAGTCAAAGCCTAATGAGAGCCAGCTTGTTTTCTTCTTGAATTATATTTTTTAAAGACTATTATTTTCTTATGTGTGAAAAATGAGGTGATTATCATCACCAAATACTTTTTTGAAACTTCCAAACTACTTATCTACATTCAAATTATCTGATTACAATAAATTCTTTTTATTTACACATTTAATATATTTCCCATCTGAGTAAAGTATCCTATCTCTCTTATTTTTTTTAGATTTTAAAATTTTACATATTTGCAATGATTTGATGCTTCTTTCTTCTTAAGGTAGATTCTCATCTACTTTATGCCAAATATCGCTACACCATTGCTTTTTCTCATTTTTAACCAAATAAACATATCCTTTAACATCACCAACAGCTATCTTTTACTTTTTCCTATTTTTAGTTTTAGGTATAAACTTCAAACAATCTTAATTTATTCCATTGATAGGTATATCTAGATTTACTTTTGTAGTAAAAGTTTTTTCAAAATATTACATCTCTTTAGATATTAAATTTTTTTTAGATAAATAAAGTTTAGATAAATCCTGATAATGAAATAGCACAAAATTTGATAAATCCTTAATTCTTTACAAAAAATTAACTTATTTAACTCATTCCCGTTGTATAATGTGACAAAAAATTAATGTCGATTGGTAAATTTCACTCATTAAGAAATTATAATTTTATAATTTATATTTTCTAAAAAAATTAAAGATAGATGTAAGCAAAATAATATACAAAAATTATATTGTCTTTTACATCTCCTAACTATTTTATTCAATTAAAATTATTCCAAATAAAATTTATTCATATTTTAGATCGAAACAAAATTAATATTTTTTATTTTTTATCAATTGAATTCTTAATGTTTGTGAAGTTCTAAGGAAATTAATTGTGTTTTTTATTGTGAATTGGTTTATCACCAAAACGAGATTCAATTTGAGGGAAAAAACTAATAGATTCAATCTGAATGGTATATTTATGATTAATCTCTTTAATTTATATTAGTTAATAAAAATAAAGTGCGATTAAAAAAGAAAAGTTTTTTTTTAGATTTTTATAAAGATAGAAAATAAGCAAACTTCATCAAAAAATAAAAAGTGTCTTTCAACAAGCCATTTTATTACTCAAGGTTTAATTTTTCTTTTATTTTATAAAGGTATTTTTAATTTAATAATTTCCTCTGAAACCAAAATATTTAGATATTTATCCTCATAAAATTAAAAACTTTGAAGCATTTAAAAGTTATTTTGTGTAAAAATAATAAATTATTTTACTGAGAAAAGTACTTATAATTTCTTTGAAAAAAAAAAATCTGAATAGCTAAGCATTGAAAGGGAAAAATAAAATTTTAATTTAGTATGATCATACTTAATAATGATATTTCCATAAAATTATGCTTTGAGATTAAAAGTATTTAATCATTATTTTTCGTCCTTTTCAAATCCTCAAAATAAAAATTTAATTAATTATTTTATAAGAAAAGCCAATAAAATTTCTGAATATAAAAATCCAAAATAAATTTCAGATTCCACTGAATTTCTCACAAAAATTTTTAATATTGTTATTTGGAATGTTTGATTAGTTCAGATTCCACTGATATTAACACAAAAATTTTTAATGTTATTATTTGAATTGTCTGATTAGATTTATATTCAGAATATGAGTACTAACATATCTTATAACTTCAAAATATCTTTATTTCATCTATTAATACAAAATTTAAAATAAAAATAATATCTGCTTTATAATATTTTCATCTTTTCTATTTATTTGTATATTTTAATTTTTAAAATCTAGAAAAATTACAACAAAAAGCTTTAAAGATATCATATAAACAAAGAGAAAGACATATCAAAATACAATTATAACTATAAATGAAATCTATCACTTTATTAGAGTAAATAAATTTTCATAGCAGCAAATAAATAAACTTATAAGTGAGTTAAATTATTTACATTTTATGTAGAAATGGTTTATGTTACTTTCTTAAATTTCAAAAGAAATCAGAATAAATATCTTAAACAACTAAATTGACTTATTAGAATAAATATGGTTAGTAATACTTGTAAAGAATCATCATTGGAAGATATATATCTAAATAGGTTTCAACACAGTATTTATATGTTTCATCACTATTTTTATACTGTAAATTTAAACCTTTGGTTAGTAGGCGATACATAAATATGCTCTCCCAATCAGCATTTATATCAAATGTAATAGAAGGGATTGAGTCTGACCTGCAAAAAAAGGTAGATATTTAAGCATAGTTTACATATTTATGAACCTCAAATTTTTATGAGCTTATATTCAATTTTGGGTATTCAACCAAAACACAACCATGATCATCCTAAATTTCAGTTAAGCGTTTTAAAAACTTTTGTGCAAGTTAATTATCAAGCTCTGTGGATACTTTGAGTTCTCTGTAATCCATAGAAGACTTGACACTACGAATAATATCCATTTCAATCGAATTAGCATGAGATGGAAACAAACTACCACTACTATCTTTGCTATGCTCTTTATTGTTAATATAAATATATTTTTTAGAAGGATCTACTTTCATGATTGCTTCAGCAATAGATTTAGTCGATGTTATCTTTGATGTTCTAATTTTGCAAAATATTCTACGAACCCCAAAAAAGTACTATATTATATTAGATATAATATCGAAGAAAGTAATTACTACCATAACATCAGATGCTTTTTATAAAAGGTGATATTTATCTTGAAAATCTTTTACATCACCTAGAGTATAATAAATAAAAAGCTAAGCTGATTTATAAAGAGACATAATTAACAAATCATTTTATCTTTCACGATAAAGATCTTCAAAGTGATTATTGTAATGATGAAAGTAGTAACCATACTCAGTTGTATAGTTTGTACTGGTTATCATATTATAAAGGAAATTTAATAAGAAAGTAGAATCTTGCAATTTATAAAGCTAGTATGACTAGTATACAACCATAGTTAGAAAAAGTAAAGTACCATAAAATAGCAAAGATATTTAAAAATATGAATCTCTGTGTGAGGAAAACACAAGCCATATTCCATAGTTTGAAAAAATGTTTAGTACATAGATAATAATCATCTATATTTGTTATTTTAATGTTCTATTATACTCTACTCTCAAGGCTAAAAAACATCTAACTTACAAAAACTAATAGGCAACATAAACTATTATCATAAGACCTTATACACTCTTTTCTCCAGTTTCGTCTATCATATCCCTAGCGAAAAAAAACACAATTTACACAAAAACTGTAGGAATAATTATAAAGAATAACTTAGCTCCATACATAGGGCGATAAAACAAAGGATATCTCTTCAAGTATATGGATATAAATCCTAAATTTAGTAGATCTAAAATAAAAATTTCATATCCAAATTTTTCCTTTTTTAAAACTAGAAATGAGATCACTTTATCTAAAATAAATATCGCCATAACTAAAACAAAATATCCTATCCTATTGTGTTTTGTATATTGGTATATACAGATATAAAGATTCAGAGTTTGTATTAAAAAATACATAAATGACATTCCTGTTGCCAGAATCCTCTTTTTTCTCTCTTCTTTTGTTTCCATTTATTTATCTTTAAATCCTTTTTTTATAACTAACTATCCTTGTTTATTTATAAACTTGCTTACTTACTTCCTTTCTTATAATTCTTTCAAATTTTATTTACTTAAGTTTTTGCTTTGGATGTTTTCTATATATCTACTTTTGATTTTATAACAGCAAATATGATTTCTATTTAATTTTGAATATGTTAATAATAATACCAGTATACTTTCTATTATCTTTTTCAGCTTCAATATAATATAACATTAATTTGAAGCCTTAAAAGATTTTCAATATATGTAAGAAAAATGCTATTCACTTACTAACCATCTAAATATACTATTCAAAAAATTTTTTAAACAGAATCTTCAAGCTATTTTATATCACTATCTATCTTTTTTCCATATATGAAAAACTTTCTATTCCATCAAACTTGCATAAACTTAACTCAAAACATACAATCTTTGCTAAATATCAAATCTGAATGTTTTTCTATTCTTGACTATTCTAATAAAAATTTTAGAAGTAATTCAAATATATCAATTTTAATAAAGTTAGTTAATTTAATTCAATTATTAAATTCTATGTTATCAGATTAGTCTTTTAGAAAAACATTTTAATCAGAGTTAAGGAGATAACTTATCTACCTATTTCCAAAATTTTTTAAAAATTTTCTTTTTCATCAAACTGGATTTAAAAAAAATTAAAAATTTCATTTAATCAAAAGTAATATTTACTTATTCTTGATTTCAAAAATAAAGCAACAACTTAAAAAAATCAATATCAACAAAGTTAATTATAACTTTCATCAAAGTTTTTTGTTAAATATTTATCTTTCTAATTTTATAATTATATTTTCTTAGTTAGGTTATGAAAATAGGGTAAAGACGAAAAATCCAACTATCTATTTCATATTTGAAGTTTAAGAAGAAAAATTTTTTTTTTAAATTATCCATTCTCTAATATCTAAGCTAAACTTATGAATTCAAATATGATTCTAACTCAATAATGAGATTATTCACAGGCTTTCAGCAAGCTGAAGCTTGTGGTTCAATATTTATTTGTAAGTAAATAATAATACAAGTAAAACTTGAAATTTCTAAAATTGTAAAAAATTATTGTCTAATGAAAAAAAAAATAAATAATAAAAAATTAAAAAGCCTTGAACTCTATTTTATTTTTAAAAAATGAAAGTAAATTTGTATTATTATGGAATTAAATTTATTTTATTTTTCTGAATGAGTATCTTCAATATTTATTTGTTATCAACAAATTTTAATTCTTCTAAAGTTGGTGTGTATTTTATTCTAAAAACTAAGTATTATAAAAATTAATCAATTTAAGCAACTCTTTCTATTTAATTTCTAGTTCTAAATTTTTAAGCAAAAAAAATTTAGATAATGTTTAAAAGATTTCTAGTTTTTTTTTATTTGAATATTAGATCACATTTCAGGGTTATTTTTAATTTTTGAAAATGATTTGATGTAAACCAATAGTATTTAAATATACACTTAAAGCTACTCAATTTATTTATGGGAAGCTGTTTGAAAAAATTCAAATTTATGAAATAAAATTAACAAACTACTTAATACTAATGTGTCATTTAACTGAATTTACAATTTTGCTATTTAAATAGTAATAAGAAGAATCTATTAAAAGTAAAGACCTATTTAGTAAGAAAAGTAAATAGCGGGAAATAGCTAAATTTAAAGATTAGCTGAAATAAATTTTATAAAATTCGCCAAGTAATTGCTGAATAGTGAACAATAAATATTTTTTATAAAGCTAATACAAGATTATATTATAAAATACAACTCCATTTTTAAGTGAAACTCAAGACTAAAATCATACGGGTTCCTATTTAATAAAGGAATTTGAGAACAAATATGTTGGTAAATTCTGCTAATTTGAAAAATTGTAGGGCTATGAAATTTTCAAAAAATGTCAAAAATCAGTAAAACCAGACATTAAAACCAACAATTTAATAAAATGGCATCTAAATTTCATTTATAAATTTGAAATAATAATGAAAGAAAAAGTTTGAAAGATAAAAGCTTCATATCTAATAAATAATAAAATATAAATTATAGTTGTTTATGATAAAAATTAGATTAATACAAATAAAATTAATTTATAAGAAAAAACAAATGTTTATGATATATTTTATCGGATGCTTCTTTAACTTTTAAATTATTAAATTTCTGTCTAAGTTGTATAAATTTAACTTGTACAAATCACTGAATGAAAATATCAAGACTATTAGAATATTAGCAACCTTTAATTAATTCTAATCCTGATTTGTTGGCATTTTTAAGCATTTTAATACCACTTTTTAGAATAAAGTATGAAAAGAACAAAAACATGCTCTATATATTCTAAAGCAGTAATTTTATGGCACTCAAGATAATGCGTCATGCTAAGAATTAACGAAATAATAATAAAAAAATTTTTTGTTTATCTAATATATAGATAATTAGTGATAAGCATTATTGATTTTAGGTTCTCCTTAGTCTCTTAGATTAAAAGAAATAGACTAAATTTTTTGTAGAGAGTTTTGCATTTCAAATGCAATATTTTTTTTGATTTGATTTGAGTGAAATTGTATAAATTAATCAGGCATATTTAATGTAAAATCAGTGTAGTTCAGTAAAATTAATCTATGTAAATTCAAAAATAATACTACATATTTTTAACTTTCATGCTGTCAGTAAATACTTTAAGATTTATTTGGACTATGAGACAGAAAAGATATGAATGCAATTCAAGATTAAAGCCTTATGCCTTGATTTCTTGAAAATTTGCATTTGGTTAAGCTTCTAGGGTCAATTGATTGATTGAAAACATTAATTTCTCAATTATTTATTAAGTTAGAATCTATCTTTTAAATGTATGGAAAGCTTGATTGTATTAGCTAGCTGTCTATAATTAGTTTTAATTATTAATTAAGTGCTGAGCATTACTTTTCTACATTCCTTACTAACTATTTTCTTAGTATAAAGTAAGTTAAGAAAGTATAGATAAATGATTGATAATTAAAAAAATTAATAAAAAAAGATTAAAGTAAATAATTCATTGATTTATTGATCGTCTCATAATTACTGCTAATTTGAATACTAATAAGAATAAATAAACGATAGTTTAAAACATATTAAATAATCTGTCTTTTCTTATATAAAATGAGCTCACAAACCTCCATAAGTCTCTCATAATCATCAATTAATATTTAGTAATCACCATCCTCTCTTTACATTCCTTTGAAACAAGAATCTTATTCAGTCAAAAATAAGAAGTAAAATAAATAAAAGTTATTTTGCAATGCAACTCCCTACAGCTGTATCTCTTAGACATTGTCTGATCATATTTCCTCTGTATCTAATGGAGATATGCAAACAAGAGATTCCGGTTTTAGTACTGCAGTCAATTCTTTGTACCATTCTTAAAATGAATAGGCAACTCCTAGTTTTTATGATCATTCATCTACCCATCAATAATACGCAAAGAGCTATGCTCCCTCCCCAGTTATTCATGTCAAAAATTGTGAAAGAGATAATAGCTCAGAAAGTAGATTCTCCCAAAATTCTCAATATCAATTTGGCTACAAATCCCAAACAGAAAAAAATTTATAAGTTTTCCATTAAGAAGCTTTCAAATTCTTGCTTACATTAAACAGCAACTTATAAAAATTCAAAGACGCTGAAAATAGAAGAAAGATATAAAAGGAACTCAACTTAGATAGTAAATAGTTGAACATGTCTTAAATGAATTTTAGAGATAACAATAGTGAAATAGCAAGCACTCATACATTATATTCAACTCAATCAGCTGCTCCATAAGTTGTTCTCAAAAGAAGTAAAGTTGTTGAGGAAAAAAAGAATACTGTTCAATCAATTATAGCCTCTACATTTTGTAAATCTCATATATTTAATAAAAAGAAAAACTTAAAATTGATTAGACAAACTAACTCTACCCAGTAAGAATGATAGATATTCATTGAATCTTTCATGTTGTTACTTTTCATGCTTTGATTGATCAATACATAATAAGTAATAAAAACTCATTAATGATAAAGAAAAAATGACTAATAAAAAAGAACCAAAAGAATAGAAAAAATGATAGAATAAATTCAATATTCTAATTTAATTAATAAAACCTAACAAATAATTTAATATTAAATGATATTTTCAAATCATATCAATATATACTTTTACAAATAACTCAATTACTAAATTATATTATAATGCACTAATAAATAGTATATTTTCTTAAATATACAATTAGTCATTTATTCAGTCACTCACTCTCAAAATATATTAACATTCTACTTAAATCTTATCTAAATCTCTCTGAGAAATGTTGTTTTCCCTATTTATATTTATTACTTTTAATTAAATTTATAACCTAACTTAACTTCAATTCATTATTAAATCAAGCTTTTATAATTATAATACTTATTTATGCAACACACCATATTTCATATTTTGTATTCAAAATTTAGTTAATTCCATTCTTAATAAATTAAATAAATTTTGCTATCCAGTAATTAAACAAATTTAGTAAAGTCTAATTCTTACCTCAAATTATCTTCTATCTTAATTCTTGAATTACTTTGAATTACTGATTTATTATTTAATTTAATTAACTTTAAAATTAGAATTTGATTATTTTTATCTTCATATTAATTTTATATTCAATTCAGCCTAAAATTTAATTATTTTACTACAATGACCCAAATCTTTAAATAATAGCTAAAGCTTCCAAATCCAATTAAGCAATTTAATAAAGGTAAGATAAATAAGATGTTTTTAATTTTAAGAATGTTAAAACATTAAATTAAATCAAAATCCATTTATACTGTATATTTAAGTTTATTATTTCAAAATTAAAAATTTTAAAGATATTAAAATAATTTTTAATATTTGAATTTAATTTAAGAAAAAAGACAAATTTTCATAAAATTTACTCAATACAGTAATAAATTTCTCAAAAATAAATTGTTTAGCCAATAATGAATTCTAATATCTAAAATATTTCTGTATCATTTTTTTCTATTCTATTTTGCAATTTTAACTTTTTTTCAGAAAATTATGAATATTCATTCATATGTCGAAACCAAAGTAAAGTCTTTAAAATTGAAATAAAGTTAATTTTTGAAGATAGAGGAACTTTTAAATAATTGACTAAGTTTAAGGTTAGAACTCAAGAATAAAGAAAAAATAAATTAAAAAAAACTGATTTATGTTGAGTGGTGTTGACTCTTCTTGAATTCTTAAAAAGTTATTTTGATAGTGATGAAATCATTCTGCTTAGTTAGTCATTGTGCTATCACAAAGATCTGATTATTAAAGAAATCAATAATATATAATATTAAGACTCAAGCTCTTAAAATTAATTAAAATAAAAATTTTACTTCAAAAAATGCTATGTGATGTTAAAAAATCAAAATAGAAATTTTAAAATATTTTTTTGTTAGATTTTAAAAAATTTGTTATTTAGAATTAAGACACTAAAAACTATATTGAATGACTATTATTTATCTATTTTTTTGAAAATTTAGTGATTGAGTTGATCCTTTAATAGCTTGGTTTAATAAAGTAATAAAGATAAGTGCATTATCTCAGCTTAATTTTGCGGGAAATTAATTGAATAGATCTTCATTAAAAAAGACATAATAAATAATACCAAAATTTTAATTTTTGTATCATTAAAGACAACTAACTTGGCTAGCATTTGAAAAGCAAATTTAGCAATATCATTTAAAATATATAAAGTGAAAATAAAATTAGTAGAATTAAAAAATGTCAAATACTATGTTTGATCTTTCAAGTGAAGATAATAGTGTTGCTGATTTTAATCCAATTATGTAATAAGGAGAAAATTATGCTTATGAAGGGCAACAAGATTAAAATTATTTTGACAACAGTTACTACAATAATTAGTAAGTGTTAGAGGTTTAACCTGAGTCAGTACCATCATATTTGTATTAACCAAGCAGTGTTGCTTTTCCTGTACGTCCATAAAGTTATATTGAGTAAAACGAATAATAGCCAAATTAAGTAATTCCAGAAGTAAATAAAGTAGAAAGTTTGATAGAAGAAGAGTAAGTTGTAAATGTAGAAATAAAGCAACAATAAGAATTATTAGAGCTATGTAATGATCACTTATAATCTAAAGAGGAAGAAGATGATAAATAACAACAAAATAAATCTTAAAATGAAGCAAGTAATGATGAGGAACCATAGTTTTTTAGATAGGAGTTTAATGATATATATGAAGCTGCTTTTGGTGTTGTAAATAGATAAATATTTTGCTTTCCTCCTCCTTACTTTAGAAACTTTGTGACTCCTAAGTCAATGGCTCCTCCTAGTTTGGAAGTTATTTAAAAAAATAAATCATATTATTCTCTTGGAAATAAAATAGATGTAAAATTAATTTAAATAATTGAATTAAATCATTTTTGTTTATTTTTAATTATTGAAAGTTTTCTAGCATATATTAGAAACCAGATGAAGCTATAACAAATGAAGAAAAAGCTGAAATAAATACTATTCTAACTCCTAACAAGAGTATTTTATTCAATTAGTGTATTTTGTTTGAATTTTGAATTTAACATTTTTATTAAAAGATATTTATGATGTAATGTAAGAGATTATGAGCTCTATAATGAATAAATCTGTTGAAATTTTAAAGCATTCATAATAAGGTGGATAGTAATTAAATGAATACATTACTGAGATGGAATCATTAGTGAGAAAATTTGCTATTTTGTGCAAAATCTCTAAAATTAAATTAGTAAATAAAATTAAAATAAATATTTAAAGTTTAAAATTTAAGTTTTTTTTTTGTATTATTATTCAGGCTAAGTTTGAAGTTATGAATATATTTGAAAATGAAAAATCTCTTTTCTAAAAGAGTGCTGATTAAATTAATACATCCATTTCATAAATCAAAAGATTTAAAGAGTCACTTAAGATAAATGAAGTTCTTAATTCCAAAAATCCTGAAATTTGAATTAAAAAAATAATAATAAATTTATTGAAATTAGTTAGTATTTTTTTCATCTGTACATAAAATCATTTAATTTTTAAATTTAAATTTATTTTTCTATTTATTGCTTTAACTTAGCAATAAATATTCATTTTTGTTCAATCAATTCATTTCAACAAAAAAAAAAGAGTTTTGCATTTGAAAAAATAATTTTATTTTTTGAAAAATTACATTTAAAATAAATTAAAAGACAATGGTAATAATGCTGTTTGTAGATAAATTATTTATAGTTTATTTCAATGAATAAATAGAGAAGAATCTTTTTGGTTATCAAATAACCTTTATTTAAGCGAAATAAAAGATGTTATATGAGGGTAGAGAAGAAAGAGATCAAAGAAAAGATCAGAAAAAAGAAAAATAAATACAAGATCAATCAATCTAATCTGAAATAAAAGAAAACAATAAATAAATAATTAGTTTTTGAATATAAGGATATATAAAGGATATCATCTCATTTAGTGTTAAAAATTAAAAAAATTTAAATACATTATACATTAAAAAGAAACTAAAAGGTACTTTTTAACATATCTTTAAATAAAGCAAAAAAATATTATCAAAAATCTCAATTAAGTAAGTAGAAACATAAAATGGACTCAGCTTTTGGATTAGTAGGAAAAGATTTCGCAATTGTAGCCACTGATTGTTCAGTTGCTTATTCCATCCTTAAATTGAAGGTAATTATCCTTCTTCAATTAAATACCATAATCATTTTTTAAAATCATCATTGGCATGCAGTATCCAAAGAGGATAGAATATTTAAGGCAAATATATCTCAATAAGACTAGATTATATTCTAAAATAACAAAAGAAAGTTATCATCAGATTTATTAAAGCATACAATAAATGCAAATTGCTTGTTGTGATAATTGTGCCAAACTGAGCTGATTTATTAAATGAAAAAACAGATGATAGCAAAATATTTAAATTAATTTTTTAATTAAAAAATGTTAGGATAAAGAAGATAAAATTTCCTTGTTGGATTAAAATAAAGTTATGGCTATGAGCGGTGAACAAGCCTATCGTTTGCAATTCTCTGATTATATTTCTAAAAATATCGCTTTAAATAAATATCGTAACGGTACTGAATTTAACACCAAGGAATGTGCAGAATTTGTTAGGTATTTAGTTGTTATATTTTTCAAAATCATTTATTTAGAAAAGATCAGTCTTTGAATTTTTTGATATTAAACATATTAATCCTATCCCTAAACATATTTATAATTATTTTTATAACTTAGATCTGAACTTGCCTACGGTATCAGAAACGGTCCCTTCATGGTTAATTGTCTTATTGCAGGTTTTGATAATAATGAACCTTAATTATATTGGGTTGATTATATGGGTACTCTCGTTAAAAGCGTTAAAGCTGCTCATGGGTAAATTAACATAAAATGTCATATAATAATAGAGTAATGTAATGAATTTTTATTTAATATTTAGATATGCTGCTCATTTTTGTTTGAGTACTCTTGATCATGACTACAGACCCGTAATATTTATTAATTAAAAGTATCTAAAATAAAGTTTATTAATTTCCGTTTTTATAAATAATTAGAATTTGACTTTAGATGAAGGTATAGCTATTATAAAGCGTTGCATCAATGAATTAAAAACTAGATTCTTGATTGCACAAACCAACTTTATTGCTAAGATAGTCACCGCTGTAAGAAATTATTCAAATATTTGAATTGTTTTATCTATTTTAAACATAGTTTACTAATTATTTGTTATTAAAAAAGACTGGAGTTTAAGTTCTTGAATTGTGAAAGTGATTGATAATAAAAACAAACTGTTCAAGATAATAGTGTATAAAATATAAAAGAAAAATAGGTCAGTAGATAGATATAGTAGTAAGTTGTTTCAACTTGAAGCAAAAACAAGCTTAACTGCAAAATTAAAATATAAATAAAACAAATTTAATCATTTTTATAACATTTAATATTGTTTTTACATATCCAAACATTTTTGTATGATTAATTTCTAGATCAATTTCAAAAAAATTCACTCTTTTTCATGAAAGATTTATCATCAAAATTATTTTATTTCAATCACTTTCAATTTTTAAAAACTAATTCAATTTATTTTTCAATATCTTTTCAATGTAAATACTTTAAATATAGGTAATGCTTTAGGTATTGAGGGATATTGTATTTCTTTACAATAGTAGTATAGCAGACACCTATTAAAACATACTTAAAAATGATAAGTTTCTTAAAAAATTAAAAAAATGTATTTATAGCGTTGAAAAAAATACCTGTAGTCAAAATTATTTTAATTTAAAGAGCTTTTAGATATTAATTTGGACATAAATTAAAAAATAAATAAGTTTTTTTTATAATTAAAATATATAAAAGATAATAGACATAAAATATGCTAGATACATTATTATTAATTCAAATATTGTGAGCACATTATTTCAAAAGGATGTATATTTTTAAATATTTAAATTAAGAGGTAACCTCATTCTTATTTTCACATATATTGATATCTCTATTCTAATTATCACTTGCCTCCTTTATTACTTAATGTAGAAGAAGAACCTATATTAGTAGTATTAGATGTATTTGATGTATTTTCTAGCTTATCTTTTATAAAATCAATAAACTATCTAAAGGGTTTGCTTTTATCTTTTGATGCTATGATTACTTCTTTATTTCTCAAAAATTCACATAAATGTGATATATAATCTACTATGCTATTAATCTACTTTTTATCCATTTTATAGACCTCAAATAATAAATAATATTGTTCATCTAATTTGTAATATAAATATTATTAATTCTAAAAATATTTAGAGCATTCTATGTAACTGTCAATTAAATTGGTTTATAATTAGAAATAATCCATCAAAGATCTAAAATGTTCTTTGAATTCACTTTCCGTCATACTATACTTAGTGTAGCTGATCCTATATTCACCATATAATTCACCCTTTACCTATTAATTACTATTTTGCTAGCTATTTTAATTTGTTCTTAGCATCATTTAGTCCTCTTTTTATTTATTTTCAATCTTTTCTTTATATTTATCAGATGTTACTTTTTAAACTATTACTATCAATGTTTAAGGATACAGTTCATTTAGTTTATTAAATAATTTCTCAAAGATCTACTTATCCTATAAATAAGCATCTAGTTTAGTTTAACAGCTTTTACTGGTTGATGGATAAGAATTATTTTATTGAAATGTAGTTTATCTCTGAGCTTAATTTGGTTAAAATTGTTATTAGTTTGCACTATTAACTGAGTTTGAGAAAGCTTAAAAGTTTTAATTACTATTTAAAAAGTAACTTAAGCCAGTATATGCTTGAGCTGCTTATATGAAAGGATTTTGAAATTAAAATTTTTAGTTGTTTCTATTGTAAAAGTCAAGTTTACATTTGAGAAGAAGATGGAAATTTTATAAGAAAACAATTTATTTAAATTTCGAATACTCGCAACATCCTCCATTTTTAAATAAGCTTATCCATTCATTAATAGATTATTTTAATTTTTATAAAAAAATAAGAACTTTTTCTTCAAAATACATCTCATAAAACTTTTCAAATTCTTAAATAGTAAGTGCTAAATTCATCAAACAAATTAATTCTAATGATATAAAATTAGAATATAATTGAAGTCCCTAGTAATTCAGGCTTATCTTTTAATCTTAAGTAAATCTAATATATCTTTACAAGAGTTTTAGGGTATCAGAGCTGATAGGATAGGCATAATTTCCTAAATCCTAGTAAATTTTAATAAGCTATTCCTTGATCTAAAGTAGTTTTGTAAAGATGTTTAGATAATCTATTTCAGATTAAGTTGTCTTTAACCCCTTCTTTATCAGTTCTTGCATATTCTTATAAGAAAGTCTTATACTTTCAACAAAATCTTTATTTTCTTAGTCTATAATTGTCATTTCTTGAAACCTAAATTCAGTTTAAATAAATTTAAGAAGTTCCTCCCTGAAAGAATGTCTTCCGTCTTCTTCATTTTATTCTTAAAAAAAATAAGTCAGCTTTTCATAGTGTTCAATTGTGTTTTTTTCATTATCAAGCATAATTTTATTTATAATAGAATCAAGTGACATTAAGTTATCCTTAATAATAATATCATTAGAAACAATAGCTCCTCCTCTTCCACTCTTTCCCAAACCAGTATTTTATAAAACTCCACTTGCACTCAGTGGGCTATTTTTTTCAAAGTAGTTTTAATTCAAATTTTAAGAGTACATATTGAATAAATTTGGATATTTTTGATAATTAAAAAGTAATTTTTTTTAATTAAAATATCATTCAAAAATAACATCAAAAGAAACTATCTAAACCATGATATCTTATAATTTAATTAATCAAGAGATTTATCTTAATACTAAAAAGCTGATGTTAGAAACAAAATTCATTTTCATAAAACTTTTTAATTTTAAAATAAATATAAATTTTTCATAAATATTTTGATAAATTTCAATTAAACTAATTTATAATGCAAAAGATGAGCTAATATGAAAAGGGTTAATAAATAATCTCTAAAATATTAAAGATTCAAAATATTATTTGAAATAAAGTCGTATAAAATTAAACAACAAACAATAACATTTTTTAAGAAGTATTTTAAGAAAAAATATTTTTCTATAAAAATTTATATTTTAATCTTTCAATTATATCTTTATATTAAGTAGTAAGAAAGATGTATAATTTAAGGTATTTAGGATATTAAGAAAGAAAAATTTATCAAATTTGTATTTAATATTTCAAGCAAAAGAATTTAGTTATTCAATATTTTTTCTTAAAATTTTGATTAAAAATCAAAACATATGTTGCCTTTGCTCATTATGATAAGGAATCTATTGAATTTACAAAATAAAAATTCTTGAATGAAGAAGGATCTATACAAAAAATAAATAAATAACATTTTTTCTAGTTTACTCTTTGTTTTTCTGTAAAACTCATTTCATATGAGATCCTCTTTATGGTAATTCAAAAATTTTAATTTCTCAATGCATACAAATTTTATGTTATCTAACTATCTATACCATTTTTTGCAATGTGTTAAAATTTTTATTATTTATCATCAATTTAATACTTATAAATACAAAAATTATTTACTTCAAAAAAAAAAATATACTAATTTATGTTGTAAAATTAAGATTATTATTAAAGTATTTTTATTCTTATTTATTTAAAATGTATTATTATATTTTTCATAATCAAAACTTTTAGAAATAATATGTTATTATTAAAAATTGAAATAATTTACTTTATTTGATAATAATCCCAGTTAATAAGAATAGATTAAGCATTTCTATTTAATTTAAATATAAAAATTAGCTTTGCATGTTAGATTTATGGGAAGCTAATAAATTTTAAATTTGAAATTTTAATTAAAAAATAATAAATTTCTTAATACATGAAAAATCTTAACGGCAAACTTTATAATTAATTTTAATTAAAAAGAATAATATAAAGAGAATTTGTATTCTCTTGTCTGCTCGCTCTTCACCCCCTATACCAACGTGACTTTAACCCTAAAGTTAGTAAAAAATAAATCCAGAACTAACAGTCGCGAAAAGAAAAAAGATTCCTCACGAATTCAATGTCGTCCTATGAGTGCGATCTAAATAAGGCATCGGGTGTCAAGATTTTGATATGGAAAAAAGAAATCTACATTTTTAATCCAGAACAGATTGTGCTAAATTGTTAAAAATTTGATTCAAGTTATGTAGACTTGAAGCAGAATCGCCCTCTATATATCACGTAATCGGATATGTAGAGTGTAAAATTAACTTACTTGATCTTTGAGTTATGTTCTTATGAACATATTAGAGGGGAGGTGGTGAAAAGGGCTAGTTTTTCAAACCCTAATCGAATGCACTTTTCACTTCATCTTATTCCAAACTCTCTAAGCGATTCTGGCACAATTTAGATAAATAACCCCTAAGTTTTTAAAATGAGAAATCTGCTATAAGCATAATGATCTCACTCAAATAAGAGATTAAGATTTCTTCGCATCCCCCGAAATGATCATTCATTCTAAAAAAAGAATGAATTTCCATAAAATCTGAAGCATACCGAAGGCTTTTGAGCCGATTACATTGAATTTATTGTCTTTGTATATATAGAGGCGGTTCTCTAACTATGTAGGAAATCTTAAAATCGCGCAAGCTAGATGTTTAAGATTTGTTTACATAACCGTCTTGTGTCAAAATGAAAAACAATTAAACTTGAAGAGCCCAGACTTACCAGCCTAAAAGGCAGTCTCTAGTCCACTACTTTATGTATTTTTAATTTACAATATAATATAAATAGCCTCCTAACGGAGAAAATGAGAGACACAAGAAAAAAAGAGAAAATCAAATAACATAAAAAAATAAGTCTCCTCATATTGGAGCAAAAAATAAATAAATAAAATAAATCTTAAAAAACAACAAATAAAACAAATAAACTAAAAAAAAGTCAATAAAATGAATAAATAAAACACAACCTAATCCAATCCAAGAAAACACAAAAATAGAACATAAATAAAACAAACCATATAAAAACATAAAAGATTATAACAAATCGATACATAAACACAAAAAAATTAAATTTTTAATTAACTAATCAAATTCATTTATCTTGCCAAAATATTGCTATTTTTTTGACTTTATATTTTTCAAACAAAATGATTGAAATTTTAAATTTTAGAATGTTTCATGTTTGAATTATTTAATACAGAAAAAGAAAAATAAATTTTCTTAAATTAAAAATGAATGTAAAAAGAGTTTAGATTGATATTTATTTTTTGTAGTTCTTTTACAAAATATTTCAAATTCTCAAGTTCAAAAATAAATAGTTAGTATTTCTATTTCAAAAATTAACACCAACATAACATTATTATATCATTTTTTATAGTTTGTTTTTTTGTGAAATGATATTTGATTCATCGATCTTCCAATTTTTAATAAAGACATACTCAATATATGTATTTATATTAGCATTCTATTAGAAGCATTGATAGCAAGAAATTATTTGTAGAATTATTTTAAAATCTACTTGCATTTATTTCTTTTCAATAAATAATTGAAAAATTCATCTTTAAATTTTCAAAAATATCTTTTCTTTAATAGAAATAATATGAAAAAGAAAAGAAATTATTAAATAATTAAATAGTTTTTATTTTCAATCATCTATTTTCTATGAATTTAGATTTTATTAAAAAACCTTTGCAAATATTAGTTTGTTCTCCCCAGTATAAAATAATCTTGAAGATACTTAATAAAAAACTAAATACTTTATTAAATAATCATGTGAGACTAGTAAAAAAACAAATAGATCCTTTTTTAGTATTTTCAAAGTAAATTTTCCTATTACTTTTTTATTAGTAACATCAAAAATTCTTAGAAAATGATTAATTAAATTAAATGTTTTTTTACCTAATAAATTGTATGATCATACTAAGTAAACCTCTAATTTTCTAACTTCAAAAAAATTATTATCTTATGATCATTTATCTGATAAAAGAATAATTTAACTATAGATATCACATAATTTTATCTAAAAATATGATGAATATCTAGCTAAAGTATAACTTGAATAATTTATATATTTTTCTACAAGATAGTAAAATTAGAAATTTAAATAATAATAAATAAATACTTCTTACAAATATTAATATTTTTAAGGAATCCAGAATAGAATTAGAATAATTCAATTATTTACAATTATTTATTTATTTATTATTAATAAATATTTAACATATTTAATCTTTTAATCTATCCCTTTTTTCTTTCAGAAGTATCTGATTTTTATATTTTTAATTTTTATAAAATAATCTAAGTTATGTTTGATAAATAATAGTTTACAAATTAAATTTTAAATACTTATTTATCTATTTTACATTCTTTTAATTTTTTAATTTGACTAGGAATTTCACTCTTTCTATATAAATTTAAAACATCTGCTACTACCATCCTAGATTGATTTTTTTGTCTCAAATATTTTATATCATATCATTACGCATTGTATGAGCCAATATTTTTTTATTTTTGATAATGTCATAACAAGATAATAGAGGAGATGAACCAAAAGAAGAAGTATTTTAGGCAGGAAGGTAAGTAGGTGGATATGTAGTAATTAATTAATTCTATCTAATAAATATATTTTTTGAATTAATGAGGTTATTATTGTTATTTTTCATTAATTAAATCAGGTTTATTCATTTTAAAATAAGCTTTGATTCTTTAAGAAGAATTTTCATTGAAAATCTACATTTTAGGTTGATTTTGCTTAGTTATAAAGAACAACTGGCTTAGTTATTTCTAAAGTTTGTGAAGATCTTACACCTGCAGGTAATTTGTGGTTACTTGAATTTTCATTAGCCTCTTTAATAGATGAAAATTTTTGATTTTTCCAATCCATTGTTTTAATGCTTTTTATTCCTATTAAAGAGGAAGGTCTTCTTCTTTCTCTCTTTTTCTGAACTATAGTAGGGGACTGATTCTTTTTTAAGATAAATACACTTTCTTTATCTTCACTAAGGTTCTCGACGTACACAGGCCTGAAGACACGATTTTCAATTATTAATTTTTAGGGAGACTATGAAAAGCGAGGTATATTTATCTCGCTTCTTTGGGGTGAAAAGTGGGAAATAGCTGGATAAGGAGAGTTATTATTATTATTGGTTTCTTCTAAAATTCTTCTTTCTTATTGATTTTAAAGATTATTTTAGTTTATATTTGATAGATATGGTCTATTTATTAAATATGGATTAGTTTATTAAAGTCTTTATATTTATTATAAGACAGAAGCATTATTAGCAGATCTTTAATCTGAATTCTAAATGCTTCCACTTCTCTACTAGGTAGTAAAAGCTACTAAACTTCTCCTTCCATTATTTGTGATCATTCTTGGTAGATGGACTACAGATCTTTAATCAGATAAATTAAAAAGAACACTATTTCTTTGCCTTTAAACTGAATGAATAATTTTGGGTTTTTTGCAGCATTTACAATTTTTCTTGATTAAAGAAAAAAAGTAGTACATTAATTAAAAAGGGAAAAGCAAAGGGCCTAACAAAAACCAAGTAGCTCCAAATGAAAAATATAAAACCTTTTTGCATCCTTTTGTGTATCTTTTTTTCCTTAATTAAATAAAGCAAAGAAATTGATTAATTTATTATGGCTGTAAAATAAAATACTTGATAAAAAGGCAACTATATCTGAAGGAAATATAAAAGAAGAATAATAATGGTATAGCAAGACAGTAAAATATCCAAAATAGTAAGCAAAAAAATCTATAGAGGTAGATTTTAT
Source organism: Tetrahymena elliotti 4EA (assembly GCA_000231825.2). Classification (NCBI taxonomy): domain Eukaryota; phylum Ciliophora; class Oligohymenophorea; order Hymenostomatida; family Tetrahymenidae; genus Tetrahymena; species Tetrahymena elliotti. The sequence goes on from JH720296.1 coordinate 1,041,859, forward strand.
AAATAGGCCAATCCTACTTCTACTTGTAGAATCCTGGACAGCCAATAGGATTGAACTTTTCAAAGTGTGATCTGGAATATTTACTTTTGCAGAGCCAGCACCATTCATGTTTGCAGAACCTAAATAATAATTGCATAATAGATTTCATAAAATTAAATAATATTTAAAGAATATATTTACGAACAAGTTATGTGATTGCAACCAGTCATTTTTTCTATTTTAATTTTACAGTTTGGACATAATTAGACTACATTTTTCTCTATATATTTTTGTATATTTTTTTCCATATTTTAAGTGCATGACACTCTAGGGTGCCATTAACTGAAACACTTAACACATATTTCTGTTTAGCAAAGATTACATGGCAAAAAAGGTTGAGAAGAAGAAGAATCTAATGTGATATATCCATCACAATCAGGCTTTGTACAAAATTTGTTGTTTGGATTTTTAAGAATCTAATTTCTTTTGAGTATTCTATGAAATTTTTATATTTAATTATCTTGACCTTCCAAAATAGATTCTACTTCTTAATTTGATATATTAATTTTGCAATTAGTGTTAAAACATTTTATTTATTCCACCTTTTTCAAATAAATTAAATAATTTTAAGTATAAAACTAAATATTTTTGATTTAAAAGTATTTTTTAAGCTTTTTTACAATTCAAATTGAATAATTTTCATTAAATTATGCTAAAAGAATATTGAAAAAATGATTTTTACTTGTGAATTATTTATTTTATAATTTATGTAATCTATTATGCATGTCTTGCAAATTTCATGAGAACAAGATTATCTGATGTAAAATTAGTCTTCTAGCTTTTCATTGCAACATATATCGCATGTTTTGAATTTACCATCAGCAATCATTTATTGCTCTACCTCCTTTAGAAGTAATAATTTTTTTAAATTCTAACCAAATGTAGATTTATGGAATATTTATTCATTAAAAATTGCACCTTCTTCATCTTCATCGCTGTTTTTACTGCTACTGCTAACACTACTGCTCATATTACTTCGAATAATTTATTTCTATTCAGTTTTTTAACAAAATAACCCATTCTATTCATTCCTATTATAAAATATTCTTAAATTTAACTATTCAAACTATTTACTAAATTTCAAAATTGTAAGACATTCTAATAGCTCCAATTTTGTTGAAGGAGATCAACAAACAAAAAATAATTTTTAAGAGAGTAAAATATCTTACTATTCTATATTATCCATTTGAGAAGTGCGCTTTTCTAGAGGAATTTCTATCCTTTACTCTTCTAATTAGTGAATTATTTATTGTACACATTCTGATGGACTCAAATTTCTAAATTAGTCTCTATTTTCCTATAAAATTTCAAGATAGCTTGACTCATTATATCCTACATTAAGAACGAATAGATAAGTAAATTGTTTTAAACTTAATAAAATTCTTACCTAACTCAACTAAATTTAAAATAATTTGCTAATTTTGAATTTCTTTCATTTCTGTTTTCTTTTTATCTGAAAGTAAATTAACGAATTCATTGAAGTAGTATTTCACTATTTTTTTAGGAGTTTGTTCTATATAATCTAAATATCTTTCATCAGGGATATCTGGCATTTAGCTGTTTACTTCTAAATATATTAAAAATAACTTTAAACAACTTAGCTTATATTCAATTCTAAAGAACTATACCTTAACCATTTGAGCTAGTTGAGTAAACACTTTACTACGGTAGCATACAATCAAATCTTAAGAATCAGTTCACTATTTTTGCTTCAAAATTTTTATTATCTTTTTTTTTTGCGTATTTTAACTTGAATTGAATAGATAATTATCTATATTTAAATGAAATTGTACTTCTATTAATCAATCAACTATTTATTAACTATTGAATCGATCTATTTATTTATCAAAAATTTTAATATTATACACTATCAAGCATTAATTCTAATAATAGCAACATAAATTATCATTTTCTATAAAAAATTTTAGTTAGATATTATTACATTCTATTCAAATATATTAAAATTTTCATATTAAATCTATATAAATATGTTTTTAAAATTTAAGTAATACCTTCAAATATATAAATGACTTTTAAGATAATAAAAAAAGTTGAAAAAACAAAAAAATAATTAATTAAAAAGAAATTTTGTTTCCATTTTTGAATTCTTACATTTATATTTTTATTAAATTTGTGACATCATATATAAAAAAAATCTAATTCCTTTTGAAAATCTTAAGTATCTAAATATTTCTTTTCTATAAGTTGAGTATTCCCTTTTTTAAATAAGTAAAATAAAAGATAAGATTTTACTGATAGAGGATATTTAAGTATCTTTCTATTCCATCAAACTTTGTCTATGATAAGTCAAATAATTAAAAAATTATGAACCATTTTAATATTTATCTTTAAAATAACATAAATGAATGGTAAGAAGTAAGTTTTTTAATTAAAATATTTAAAGTTTGTGAAAGCCATATTTTTAATTGATTATGAAATTATAAATAAAAAAAAGTACAGGTTTATATATTAATAATATAAAAATTAATAAATTATTTTTTTCCGCTTCATTTCTTTTTGATTATTTAAATTTTATAGTAAATCAGTTTGAATTGAATAAATATGTTAATTAAGAAAATCTGAAAATTTGATAGATATTTGTTTGAACTAATTATTGTGTTTTGATATTCGTTTGATAATCTTAAGAATATCTAAAATTTCTTAACATAAAAGAAATTTGATTTTACACACAAAGAAATAGAATCCAATATTATAAAAAACCCCATCCATATTTTACTTCCTTGAAAATTTTAAAAATTAAATATTTTGTTTTAAATTTAAATTTTATTTGTAAATAAAAAATGAAATGTAAGGAGATTTAGTTTTTATATTTTTATTAATTAGACTTAAAAAATTTATTATTAAGATTTCTCGTTTTAAGAAGTTAATAAATTTTGTATTTTTGAAGATTAAATTCATATTTGAAAGAATAAACCAAAATTTGTCAATCGCATATCAAGAATGAATTGATGTATGATTATATTTTTAATTTTTTCTCTAAATCTGATTTTAAAAATATTTTTGCATTAATATAATTTTCTACTCTTTTTTCGATTTCATTAAAATATAATTTGTAAATTGAAAATAATGCTATTCGATAAATAAGTATTTTTAATTTTTCTTTGTTTGATTGCTAAAAGTCACATTTCATCATTAAGAAAGTAAATTCTAGCTATTTTTAGTCAATAATTAATTTTTTTTACAATCAAAATCTTACAATCATTCAAATATAATTTGAAATTAATAATCAGAGATCAACTCATAAATATTTTTCTTTTTCAATTAATAGCTAAAAGAAAGCTCTAAGAAAGAATAAAAATCGCAAATCAATTAATGTGTCTATAATTAATAGAAAAGTACATTGTAAATATCTAATTTAAAATGAGTTTTGTTAAAAATAACTCAGCTGAATGAATGGAGTTTTATAAAAAATATTATTCGCACTTTTTAAATTGATATTAAGGGTCTAATTAAATAGGTACTTTTCTTTATTTTTAGATAGCTATAAGATAGATAAGCTTAATTCTTAAGATATTAATTTGAAAATGTAAATATCTTATACACACAAATAATTATATCTAGGAAAATCAATGTTTATTTTAAAATACTTATTGATTTTGCTCAATAAGTCATAAAGAACATAGTAGTAAAAATACATCTATTTATAAATTTAATAATTAACAATTTTTTGAGAAAGATTAAAGCAAAATGACGTAAACACTTTATTAAAAAAATGAGATAATTTTCCACAAAATTGCCAAAGATTTAGTTTAATTCATTTTAGAAACAAAAAATTTATGTAATCAAATATTGAATTTATTGAATTTTAAGATTTTAGTTTGAAAAAGAAGTAATCATAATTCAAATTAATAATAAATACAATTAAATTAATTATACAAAACACAGAAAAACTAATCAAAATGCAAAAACTTAGTAAAAAGAGAGTAGCTTTTATTGTTGGAGGACTCTTTTTATTGGCTTTTGGTATCTAGATATATTCTGATAACTCTATTCTAAAAGGAAATGAAGTTAGCTTATTTAAGAAAAACACCATCAAGAACTAAACTCACCCTTATGTTGATAAAAATGTTCGTTATAATTGCGGACATTAAAAAGTCTTAGAAAAAGAGAAGTAATTAGATTAACCTTAACAAGCTTTTGATGAATCTCTATATGGTACTAACGATGTAAGTAACTTACTTCCAGTTGAAAAAGAGTATTAGAATATAAGAATCAAAGTTGATTATTCCAATATCTCCACTCTCTCTGCTGGAATAAAATCTTATATTTAAGAAAAGGTATTTCCTGCTGTGATTAGCTACATCTAAGCAGCCATTAAAGTTCAAAGATTAACTGCTCCAATCAAAGTAGACCCTGCTTATAAAGGGAAAACTTGTGGTTAGGGTAAGATTAAGATTCCTGAAGAACATTTTAATGGAGTGGATGGGTTTGATTTGATTTTTTATGTTTCATCTCATGTGCAAGATACCAATCTCTTAGCTTATTCTAGCTACTGTCCCTAAGGATAAGACTATGGGTTATCAAGTGGAAGACCTACAGTTGCCTACATGAGCTATAACTTAAATTAAATTGAAAGAGATGTAAAATCTACTGATAAGATGGTTTTAGCTAAATGGATTTATATGACGACCCATGAATTAATTCACTCATTAGTCTTCTCTCCAAATTATTTTGACAAGTATTTACTTGAAAAGGATCCAGTTAAAATTATTGAAGGCAAGCCTTATGTTGTGGCTAAATCAGTTGTAAATGTTGCTAAAGAATACTATGGATGTCCAACGGTAGATAAAGTAGCACTTGAGGATGCAGGTGGTTCTACTACTTTTGGTTATCATTGGGAAAGGAGATATTTTGGAAATGAAATTATGACAGGTTCTTTCTTATATGATAGTATTTTGTCTAAATTCACAGCTGCCATGTTTAGAGCATCAGGTTGGTATGAAGTTGATGATTCTTTGGTTGCAGATTTAACATGGGGAATAGGAGAAAAATGTGAATTTTTAGTTGGTTCTTGCCCTCATGACACAAAAGAATTCTGCTCAGTACCCGGTAAAAGATGTAATTTTGATTATATAGGTCAAGGTGTTTGCTCAGATAGCGATATATTATCAAATAAATGCAGCTACTTCTAACCCTCCAAAACTCAACATTGCACATATCCAGATGAAGCAAGTAGAAAAATCTATACATAGTCAGGTGGAAATTGGGGACCTAATGCAAGATGTTTTGATACTGATATTGCATCTAAAAATAATTACTCCTCTATTTGTTTTGATGCCTTTTGTGATTTCTCTACTGAAATACCTACTGTTATTTTTAAAGTGTTTGATTAAGAATATAAATGTGATTCAAAAACAAAATCAGTTGAAATCCCAGGAAAAGGTAAAATAACATGTCCAGATATCCCTAGATTTTGTACCTCAATAGCTGCCTGTCCATTATCATGTGCAGGTAAAGGTGTTTGTAAATCAGGTAAATGTAAGTGCTTTGAAGGATTTAAAGGAGTTGACTGCACTGAATCTGCCTGAAAACGAAAAACATTTGCTTTTTAAATTGTTTGAATAAATATTTAAAGTTCTATTTATTGCAACTTTATATTAAATCGCATCTTGTTGTTTGATACTAGCATAAAAAAACATATAAATTGTATACAAAATAAATATTATTTCATAAGATAATTATATTTTTTTTGTGTCTAACTTTTAATTAACTAATTATTTTTTTAGTGAATAATTTAATTATCAATTTGGTAGAAAGGGGAATATAGAAATAATACTTATTCCATGGGTATTATTTAATTTTTTGATATTTCACTCATAATATGTTTGAATACCTTTATTTTTACAATTTAAAATTTTTTTTATGAATTAATTGGTATTATTAAATTAACTTATTTTATTCTAAAATTGACAAAAATTTTGAGAAAAATATTTTGTTTTTGATTTAAAATCCATTCATTTGTTTCTTAATAATACCTTCAAATCAGAACCACAAAATATCTTCAAATATATAAATTAAACTATTTTTTTATTATATTACCAATTGTTTGATGAATCAAGCATATTCTTCAAGAAAAAATAAAATTTTTTATTAAATTTATAACGTATGCCCTAATAGAAAATATTTATCTTTTATCTATCTCTCTATGAATATTTAAATTTTAATTAAAATCATTGGGATAATATTCAATATTAAGAATGGACGATATTTTTATTTTTTTTATATTTAAATAGTTTATCTTAATTTTTTAACTAACCATGAAAGCTTGTACAGATAAAAAGATAATTATTATATTTTTAAAAAATAATTTTTTATTAAATTTATTTCAATATTTTTTGAAAAAGTTTATCTCTTAACTCAACTCAAAATTTAAAAATTAATAAGATTTAATCACCGGAAATATCTTTACAAACACTCTTGATTTAATAATAATATTTGAATAAATTTTTCAGTAAAACTCTTCTAAATACTTGATTTAAAATAAATGATTTTATTTTTTACATCCCATCATAATTTATCTTACAAAAATAATTAAAATAAAATTAGGTTTTTATTTACTTTAAATAGAATGGTTTGGAATTATTGAGAAAGATACAATTAATCAAGTATGACCTGTAAGATAGAATGTAAAATAAAAACTATAAAGTTTTTTTTTGATGAATTAAAAATTTTATTTTACTCGTAAATAAAAATATATACGTTCTTTTCTAGTATACTTGATAAAATAGCATTAAATAAAACAAAATAAGAGAAAGGAGCTTTGATTTATTAATTAGACATTAAAGAAATATAGTCTAATACATTTTTACTCTAATCATGTTCATTTCATTAATCAATTAAAGATAATAAATAACATTATTTAATCAAGTTAATCATCATAAATAAATCAGCATTTTACATATTAATTTCTATAATTATTTAGATGTTGTGATCAAGCAATTCTATTGAGAAAATGAGAAATGTAGTGGCTATAGCTATTGAAGAAAAAAGTATAATATTAGTGAACAGAAGGATATTCTAACGTGAAATATAATAATTGAAAGGTTGATTGATTTTGATTAGATAGTGAATAAATTAAATGATATGTTAAGGTATTGATATAGGAATGATAATAATTTATGCAGTATTAATAATATTGATTATTATTTAATTTTGGCAATATTAGGCAATATATTGATTAATTTTTATATTTCTAATCAAATTTAAAATTAAAATACGCAATTTGATGACCATAGATAAATTTTTTGTAATATTTACTTAATAAAAGATATTATTTACAGCGTATTATAAGATTCGTACTTAAGCTTAATTATTAAGTGACTATGCAAGAAATGTGGAGAGAATGGGGAAATACAAGATAAACAAGCAGGATTTTTATATAAATAAAGTAATAAAAATGGGGTTTTTAATATATTTAAAATTTATTTGTGATGTGTTTTTTTTATTATATTTATGACAGCTCTCAGAATCTAACAGGGTTTGAAACAACTTCAAAACTGAATCCAGTAGTAGACTTAATATCTTCAAGAGAAGACTCGTGAGCTATTTCAGTTAAAACTAAGAAATCGCCTCTCTTTTCAAAGACAGCCTTTTCAGTAATAACCTTATCAACAACACCCTTACCAGTTAAAGGAAGACTGCAGCTGCTGAGGAGTTTATGTTTGCCCTTAGCAGTGTGTTCCATAACAACAATAACTTTGCTTCCACTTTGGACAAGATCCATAGCACCACCCATACCTTTAACCATTTTACCAGGGATGATCCAGTTAGCAATATCACCTTCCTTGCTGACTTGCATAGCACCGAGCATAGTGAGATCTAAGTGACCACCTCTGATGATACCAAAACTCAAACTGCTGGAGAAGATACTGCTACCAGGGACTAATGTGATAGTTTCCTATGGTAATTATTTAAGAAAAATGGAAAGTTATTAAATGAGTCATAGATTTTGAAGAGTTAAAAAATAATTAGCTTTAAAATTTGATGTGACTCAATTTTTGTAAATCTAGAAGAAATTTATGTCAAATAGAAAAAAAGTTTAATGATAAGCTGAGCAACTAAGATGAATTTGCATTAAATTTGGTTAAAAAACATTTGTGGGGTAAACATAAATTAATAAAATCTATGCAATACGTCAGATATGTAATTTTTGTTCTACAAAAAAAATATCACAAATCCGAAAATTATGGATTGCTAAAAAAAACCAAGAAAAGTTTTTAAAAATTGCTTCTTTAATGTCTTTAATGTTGAATTCAATAAGCTAACTTAATTCTAAATTAAATGAGTTTTGTTTACCTTGCCAGCATTGATGACATCAGAATCTTCTTAACCAGGCTTGGGATATTTACCGATACCAATAATACCATTTTCTGAGTGGAGTTCAATATTGATGCCCCTGGGAAGATAGTTAGGGAGGAGAGTTGGAATACCAATACCCAAGTTAACATACATACCGTTAGTAACTTCTTAAGCAGCTCTCTTAATAATCTTTTCACGAATCTTGAAACCAGCAGATTGATCTTTAGCATCACCTTGATCTAAAGTTAATTTTTCAATACGTCTGCTAACATTTTCAGCTTTATAAATTCTATGGACGAAGACACCGGGAATGTGGACGTGATCGGGATCAATTTCACCATTTTCAACAATTTCTTCAACTTCAGCAATAACACACTTGGAGGCAGTGGCCATATCTTAATTGAAGTTACGAGCAGTCTTTTATTAAAATAATAAAAGAAATTGTTAAAATTAAAAATTTGGCTAATAGTATTGATTATAATTAATTTAGTGGGGAGACAGATAAAAGTGATTCTGATGATGCAATTTCCATCTCAATTCCAATATTTTATGAATAATTTTTGGATGCTTTAAAAATTTAATATCGTTAATATATCTATTCTTAATCATTCAAATTAATCCCTTATTTATTTTGCTTGGAATTATTGAATTCCTAAATTTATTGATACAGTCAGTCAGATCAGATCAAACTTCTTAGCATCTTTACAATGCTGTTTAGTCTGATTTTATAAGTGAATGACTTTGGCTTATTGCTTACCAAAATATCATTGAATAAATCACTATTGCTACTTTTTATAATTTAGTTCTATTAAATTAACTATCCTAATGATTATTTATTGCTCTAATATAATTGAAAGCTATCTTTTGAATTATTTCAAAAAATATGAATGTAAATTTAAAAAATGGCATCTCTTGAAAATAATTTCATCTGTCTGGCTTTAAAACTAAACACTCCCCATATAGAGGATGCACTAATTCATATTATCTATGATACAAGCATTCAGCTATTTATAGTTTTTGTTAAAAATCAAAGTTTATTTTTTACTCTGTTGAAAACCAAGTTGCCGTATCTGTCAGCCTTCTTAGCCTTAACAAGAGCAAAATCACCAAAAATGGTTTCTTCTAAGATATATTCCTTGCCATTGAAGTTTCTACGCTATTTTTAAAATGGAATTTATTAGTTAAAACAGTTTCTACTATCAGAATGTTTCTTACTTCCTTAGGAGCAGAGACAATTTCGGGTTCGTGAGATCCCTACTTGTATTTAATGGGGAAACCACCTTATTCGATCAAAGTATGGGCACCAGTAGGAGTATAGAAAGCAGGAATACCATGACCAGCAGCACGACACTTTTCAGCAAGAGTACCTTAGGGGGTTAATTCAACTTCGAGTTCACCCTTCAAGTATTGTCTTTCAAATTCGTCATTTTCACCAACATATGATGATATCATTCTTTTGACTTAACGAGTATTAAGCAATAAACCAAGACCGAAATCCTTCAAACCTAGCATAATCATAAAAAAGAATTATTTTTATTTCTACTATGTAAGTAATTCAAGATCTAATCAAATAGGTAACATGGCTAAGTAAGCTAGCTAGCTATATATTTGATATGATCTTTGATGTTAAACATATGTTGAAAATGAATGTCTTACCACAATTATTAGAAACAACGGTGAGATTCTTGGGACCGTTTTATTGAACAGCCTTAATGAGATTTTCAGGAACACCACAGACACCAAAACCACCAACAAGAATCTTAGCACCATCGAAGATATCCTTAGTAGCTTCTTTGGCACATGAGTAAACTTTTGATGAGAAGGAGAAGATATTCTTTTAGTACAACATCTTGTTAATATTATGTAAGGACTTTAAGGAGTGCATGACTTATTAATTAATGAATGAATTGATTTGGCAATTACGAATGAATGAATAAATGAATAATTTTTATTCTTTAGTTGAATTACTTTTTTGCTATGTAAAATTTTTATTAATTTATTATTTATTTTTTGTTTTCTTAATTTTGATTTAAAGACAGACAAAGAAAGATACAAATTATTAATTTGTAATTTATAAAATATAAACAGTTTTTGATAATAATAATAATAACAATCAACTATTATTGGGCTTTAATTACTTACGATTGATAAGTATTAATACCATTCACAGTACAAATAATGATGTAATAACTAATATATTTTTTAAAAAGATTTCATAAGTAATTCATAAATAATCCTTTCTTTCATTCAGCTCATTCATCGCCTTTCATATCCATCTATCCCAATATCTTACAATTCAAACTACCAAAAATAATATTATTTCATATCCTCAAACCCCCACATTTTGCATTTATTTAATTCTTCTTCATTATTTTATTATTCCTAGTTATTTTCCTCTAGCAACTTCAATATTATATTCAACCAATAGCTTTATATGGAGTTTTTCAATTGTCTAAATACATTCATAGATATTCTATTCAGGCAAACTTTTAAGCTATTATTCAAAGTCCTCTATTTGTTTCTTATCTAAATCAGTAAGGTAGTTCCATAGCTAATTCACTCTTTCATCAGCACTATTCAAATAATAAAATTATTTTAAAATTCTCTTACAGATAAAACCATATATTTAGCCCAAATTTGAAAGCTAACGTTTTTGGTGAAAGATTTGTTGGTTTATATTTTCACCTTTTATAAATAAGATTCATTTACGCTGATATTAATCCTTATCGAAATCAAAATTTATTAGAAACGAATTGTAAGTATTGTTTTTTTTTTGCAAGAAATTACTCTGGATTAAATTTATATAAAAAAATTGAAGTATTGTGATTTTAATAATATCCTTTGCTTTTCATTAAATAAAATCAAAAGAGATAACAAATACTAATTAAATATCATTTAATAATTAGAAAAAATCAGATTATGATGTAAAAAGTATTAGAGGTTATTTTTATCTTCTTAATTTAATACATCACTTTAGTCAAAAATATTGCGTGTAAAATACTCAATTTGGAATTTTAAATCAACATTTTAATTCTTTTTATAGAATAAAATTCATCTTTTCATAACTCCTTTTTTATTTTTCTTCTGACAAAAAGGTTTTTATCTCTAGAAAAAAATTTAATTTCTCAAAACTATTAATTTATTTTTCCTTTTTTCCCATACTTCTAGTAAAAAACATTTTCTTTTTGCAATTTTTCAATCAATCAACAATTTCATTAAAAACTAAGAAAATAATTTATTTCTATTTATTATTCTGAAATAAATCAATTTTTTTAGTGTCAAATTTTTGATCTTATTCCATTTGTTATATTCAATATGTTATACATTTTATTAGTTTTATTAAATTTTATGCTCATCATAAATATTGAAAGTGTTAATTAAAATAAGATAGAAAAATTAATTTTTCAAAATTATTAATTTACTTGTTATTGCTTTCTCAATAATTTCTGGAAAAACATTCCTTTTTGCTGTGTTTAATTAAATTTGATTTAATTTAAAAAATGGAATGTTAAAATTAAAGCAAATAAATTTTTTTCTGTTCTGTTTAATGGCTTTTCTTAATACTTTATAGTGCTTAGGTGTCTATGAGAATTTTTACTATTTTTATTTTGTTTTATTTATGATGTAATACTTTTTATTAAATTTTTTTAATCATTTTTCTGATTTCTTGATTTCTGGAAGTATTGATATTATTAAGATTGGATTTTATCAAAAAATTAGCTTTAAATAAAAAAAATTGAATTACTTTGAAGGAGGTTTGCATTTTTTAGCATTTTCTATGAGTTTATTTAAGACAACTTCTTAGTCTAGTTGGATATTTGCAGTATCGTTTATAAATAAGGAATATGAGTTAAAGAAGTTAACTAGAGGATGATTTTAATAATTGCTATTTTACTAATTCTTATCTGGTTATTATTATTATTATTATTAAATATATTAATGATATTGTATCTATTACTAAGCTTGCTCTTAATCTTAAATCTACTATATATTTTTTGGTATTTGAGCTGGATTGTGTATATATGCATTATTTCTGAGCAAAAATTCCTTTTTTTATTGATTTAACAAATTTTCTTAGTCAAATTAGCCTTATTTTTACATGTGATGCATCTAAAGTTATTCTAAAACTAGATTTGGATTCATACCAGTTTCTTGAATATGCTATTAGAGTTACTTCAATTCTAATACTAACATTTAATGATTCTATTCTGCAAACATTTTTTTTTCTGAAGTTAAATTATTCGAATTTAGAAACTCTTCTAAATTTTTTATTTGATTCATTAAGTATTCAAATCGCATATATGCTTGGTATTACTTTTCTAAAAACTATTTATGTAAAGCTTATTTTGCTTCTTCTTCCTCTTCCCCTTCATCTTAATCTTCTTCTGCCTACATTTAATTTCTTTGCATTGCTAGTTACTTGATATTATCACCTTAAATCTTATTATTTTATTAATTTTATAACCCTCTTAATTACTCAATTTCTTCATCTTCTTCCCCACTTTAAAGTTAAGCATGAGCTTGAAGAAGTCTTTAAATACGTAATTGATCAAAGTTACTAATGTTTACTTATTACTAAATATTATTATCCCCTTCATAATTTTCCTCATTCTCATCTTCATCTTAGTTTTCTATCTTTTAGTTAGCTTTAGTGGCATTCTTCTCTAACTGATTGCTATTTCTGCTTACACTATTTTAGCTCTATGCTGATTGCTAAAGTTGAGCAAGTGGATTATTCTATGCATTCAAATTCATAATTAATTATAAGAGCTAATCCTGCTAAAAGTCTTAAATATCTTCTTATTTTTAATTTCCAAACACTTTTTGATTTAAATCTACTTTATTATTTTACTCCTATTAAATATTTTCCTCAATTTACTCATCATCTTAGTTATTTTCTTCCTCATCTTCCTCATCATTTTCTTCTTCTTCCATTCTTTAATTTATTTATTTTTAAGTCTATTCCTATGCATGAATCTATTACTGCTACAGTAATTAATACTATTACATAAAAGTTTCTAAAAGCTTCTTTTATCCCTCTTAAATTACTTGATTCTAACTATTTTCTTAATCATCAAATTCTTCATCCTCTCCTCCCTAACTTTTTTCTTTATGATTACTGTCATTCTCATCAAACTCTCCTTCTTATTATTGCTAATTATGGTTTGTATTGTTACCTAAACTTGCATTTTAATTCACAGATTGAAGTAAAGTAGCTAAAATTTGCTAATCCAGAAGAGAGGGTACCTTCAAATCTTTATGGCTTTTCTCTTCACTTTTGCTTTTATCTGAGCTCATTTAAATTGTCAAAATTTGTTAATAATTATTTGAGTTATTTATTTATTTATTAATAAAATGAGTAAATTCTATATTTTATTTAAATTTTGTAAAATAATAACAATCAAAGACACTAAAACTTTCAAAATTATTATATTTTATATCAGATTTATGTATCTATCAAATCTCTTTGCTACCTTTTATTTCAATTTCAAAAACTTTATTGTTGTTGTTTTTGGAGGATAATTTTAGATTAATCAATAAACAGAAATTTATTTAAACAATAAAATGTTTTCAAATTTATTATTTTCATTAATACTTTAATAAATAAAAATATCAACAGAATTAAAATCAAATCAAATCAGAAAAATAATTTTCTTTCAAATGAAATTATGAAACTTGGTATTTTTTTAAATGATAAAACAATTATTACTTAAGGTAAAATAAATGAATATTTTCATTCTAAATGATTGAACCAAAATAAAATACATAAAAATAATTTTAGTTTAAATAAAAAGTCAATTGATATTTTTAAGTTAAATGTAAAAATTTTTTTTTCAAACGATGCTTATAGCAAAGATCAGTTAATAATAAATTAGAGATATCTTATTATTTTTAATAAAATGATAAACAATATTTAAAACCTAAATGTATTTATTTGTTGTATAAAAATTTTTTTATACTTGATAAGGAATAACTACCAAACTTCATTGTTAGTTAGCTTCTTTCTTTTTTAAAACAATAATAAAATCTGAAATAAAGATAAACATTAAAGAGTATTTTTATATAGTTTACCTAAATAATTTAAGAAGAAAGTTAGAATGAAATTTAAAATGGAATTGATAAGTTTATTATTATTTTATAGAGAAAATAATAAATAATTTAGAAAATTTTTAAATTAAAAAAAATGTATTATCTAATATCTAACTCAAATTTTAGTAGTAAGATTCTTAAAATTTATTAATTCGTCTAATAATTAAGTAATAACAATCATATAAAATTAAATATTGTTAGAGTTAATTTATCTAATTTTAAAGTTTGAACCATTTTTTGATAAAATAATTGAAATGTAAATTCAATTTTATAATTGAAATTTAAGAATTTAGATTTATCATAAGTTAGCATTTTAGATGAAAGCAGTAATAATATTTCTGTTTGTAATCTGATCTGATAGATAAAAGAAAGATTGGTAAAAAAATTAAATTTGTATTAAATAAATTACTTTTGTAATCCAGTAATACACTTTAATAATTAAAGAATTAAAAAAGTGTCATCACAGTTTACTTTTCAAATTGAAAATATTATTTTTTATCAGCTAAAATAATTATAAATTTTATAAAAACAATAAAGATTTTTACATTATGAGACATCAAAAGTTCGATTCTTTCATTAATGATTAAGTTATCAACAGTAATAATTCTAATTAAAGAGTTAATCTCTCCTAAACTCAAAATATTTAAAAAAGAACAAGATGCCTAAGCAATAATGATAATATTAAATAAAACTATTAAGTTCCCAATGATATTTTTTAATAAAAGGGAAAAGAATTTTTAAATAAAACATTTTCTATCCAATAGAATTAAAACCCATAATATTTAAAAGGAAGATAGCAAGAGCACGCAAATATGATATAAGATAGTTATTAACCAACATATTTATTGCAAAATATTAATGTTACATTAGGATCTTAAAAGCAGGATTTTAAGGCATAAAGCACTATTCAATAATATTCTGTTAAAATAAATGGAAAATCTATTAATGAACAATAAGGTAAATTGAGAAGCAAGTCTCATTTAAGCGATAGTGATTAAATTAAAAGTAGCAGTTAAAACTAAAATACTACTTTAAAGATTCCTTATTTACAACCACAAATAAAAAAAAATCCACTAGAAGATACTTAGTAGGAAATTTAATCTTAAAAATTAGATTAGCCAACTGATTATTTATTTAAAGTAAATGTTAAAACTCCTGAAAAGCACTAACTAAACAATTATTAATATAGTTATTCAACTAGTAAGTAAAATTCCACTTATGTGCCAAGTATTAATTATAATAGTTCTGAAAAAAATTAAAATCCTATTAATTAACGGCATCTTAGATCATATTCTAGCAACTAAAAGCAACACACAAATTAATCTTATCTAACAAACACGGAATAAAAATAATCTTATCTTTCTATTTCATAGTTTAATGATTAACCTCTTAGTACTGAAACAAGAATTAAATCAGCTTAGAAAAATGTTTCTGATTTTTAAAATTAAAATTATTTGTAAAAATCTAATTTCATTAGAAAAAGTCATTTAAATTCAAGAGTAGTTTCTAGGATGAGTAATATTAGTTATGGTTAAGGTTCAATAAACTCTACAACACTAAAAATTAATCTCGGAAATAAAAAAAGAATTTTAACAGATCAAGATTAAGAAGATATTTCTGAAGAAGATGGACTAGGAGGTCCTAAAGATGAATATTAACTTTTGTAAAAGTGTGAAAAGAAGATAAAAAATAGTATAAAAGTGCTTGAAAGATGCATTGAATAATCATAAAATGTTCAAAATATTTTGAGTTAAAATAAAGAAAAATATGAAAAAGAAGGTAATAAAGAAATGCTCGAGCTTTTAAAAAATATACAAAGTAAACAAAGTAATGAAAAGGATTAATAAGAAGATTCCAAGCAAACTGATCCTTTTAGTTAAAAACAAATCTAAAAGTAAAATAAATCAATAAACATAAAAATTTCTGATAGACAAATAGAAGATATCGAATAACAGAACTAAATAGAAAATGAAGATAGCTAAACATATTAAGAACAATTTGGTATTAATAATAATTAAAGCAAAGCTATTTTAAATTAATAGATGACACTGAAAAAATAGATACAAGAATCTCTAAAAAAAATAGAAAAATATTTGGATTATTCTGTTCAAGTTTCGAAATAGTCAACAATTTAAATGGAATAAACCCCTTTTTTAAATGATATTAATATTAAAATTAATGAGATATTTTTGAAAGAAGAGAGCATAGTTCATAAAACAATTAATCTTTTCTTGTTTAACAAATAAACAATTTCTGTTGATTTATTTTATTCTAACTTTGAAACTCTTCCTTTTGATTTTAAGGAGCTAGAAAGTGATAAAAAATACTTATTGGGCTAAGGAACATTTGGAAAAGTTTATAAAACAAAGCTATTACCAAAAGAATAAAGATATAAGCATTAATCTTCTTCATAGCATACTAAAAAGACTAAGAATAAAGATCTTATATCCTTTCTAAAATAATCTTAAGAATCTCTTCCCGAAGATGAGTTTTATGCTTTAAAAGTCTTAAGGTGTAAAAATATGAATGAATTAGAAAAAAAATCATAAGAGATTGTTATTGAATATTACTTGATGCAAAGACAGTTTAGACATTCTTGCAATCTTATTTTACCAGCATATTATATTTAACAAAATGACTAATTTGATCTTATGTTTCTCAAGTAGTTAGCAGATTTTAACTTTACCCAACTACTTAACAAGAGAAGAGAAAAATATTTAGTTTATACAGAGGGAGAAATTTTACAAATATTCAAGATGTTATTAAAGTAAGTATATTTTATTTATTATTTATAAATCAAAAAAATCTTTTTAAAAGAAATTGATTTACCATTCAAAATTAAAAATATTTTATTAATAAAATGGATTTATTTTTTTAAATCAATAGAATTGTTAAAGACTTGCATGAACGAAATATAGCTCATAGAGATATTAAGCCAAGCAATTTTGTTTTTTTCAAAAAGGATAGATCATGGAAGCTTATTGATTATGGGACAGCTAAAATAGAAATAGATTTAAAGTAGGTGAAGGAATACAATTTTTGTGGTACTCGACTTTATGCAATACCTAAGATATCATAAATGAAAAATTTTGGAGAACTTTCAAGTAAAGTAAAAATGTCACTCAAAGCGTATGATATATATTCATTAGGGATCACTTTTATTAAGATTAAAAAACTACTTATTAATCCTTTTGATTAAAAGGCTTTGAAATAAATTCTTACTTCTGGTACTTTAGATGACGAAAGTTTACTTAGTAATAAAATAATTAATTAGCTCATTAATCCCAATGAAGAATTTAGAATTAACTTAGATTTAAATGATCTCATTTAAGAAATAGAAGAGAAATAATAAACTAAAGAAGAAAGTATTCCAAATGATTATGGTGTGATGTATGACCATCATTCAGATTTTGATTATAGCAAATAAAAGCTAGAGGATGAAGATTAGTTTGAAAGAGCATTGACTTTGAGGAAAATAAACAAATTAGATGGATCTCTATCAATATTGTTTAGCTTATTGGATAAGGATCTCTAATTAAAATTAAGTAAATTCTCAGTTTTTAATTATTATGAAAAATATAAATAATAAATATAAATAGAAGCAAATGTCTTTAGTTTAATAGGTTCAATATACATTCTCAAAGGAAATTATCTTTAATCCCTTAAATATTTAGAAAAATCAAAAGAATTGATTTTACAAATTTATCCTAAATATTCTATGAAACGTAAAATTCTTATCAATTTTATTTAGTAATATGTTTACTTTTTACTATTTAATAAGAGGGAGAGCTATACGAAGAGCTTGGATCTATTTATATTTTACTTAATAGAAGGGAAGAAGGTATAGAATCTTTCAAGAAAAGCTTTAAGATATATAAATAAAGTCCATTCGAATGCTAATACAGAAGTAAGATTGTTTAGATTTTCTAAAATAACATTTTTTAAATTAAAGTAAATAAGCTCAAAGGGAAAATATTAAATTATGGAATAGATTTCAACTAAATTAATGAATCAAATGATAAAAAAGACTAAATAAAGAAATAAGATATGGTATGTAAATAAAGTGAAAAACTAGAAAATATTAATTACTCTAAATAAAGATCTATTTAATTTTAAATATGAGAAAGACTCAATTTGTTTAATTAAAAAATAGAAATATTTTTACTAATTTACCTAAAAAAAAAATGAGAAAAATAATTCTTGTGAATTTATGTTTTTAAATAATTAAAAACCTTTTGATAACTAATTTTATAATAATAATGTTACAGAGAAATGAAGAATATTTAATATTGTCAATCTAAATTAGAAATAAAGAAAATAATAATTTTTCATTTTTATTGAGGTTTTTTTAAGAGGTGAATTAGAAGTAAATTCTAAAATTTAATCTTTCTTCTCATATCCCACCAAAAAAAGATTCAAACTAATATTAGTCAGTAATTTTTTGATAGTTATTACAAATTCATTGAAGAACTTCAAATATTTATATCATTAAAAGCTAAGCAGTTAACAATTCCATCATGCTTAAAATTTATACAAGATACTTATTACATTTCATCATCTAATTTCCATAGCTTTGCAAATTTATCACTTGAGCAGGAAAATAGAAATTCTCCATCACATCCATAAGAGATGTCCCAAACCCATTTTGTGTGTCCATATAAAGTTTACTTTAATTCAAATTTTTAAGAAGAAGTGTTCAATCCCCATATTTTAATTGTTTTATCAGCACTACAAGTAGCTATACTCCTAATAAAAAAATATATGAAAGATAATACATTTTATTTTTAAATAAATCTATACGTTGCTAAAGGAGATATCTGACACTTTAGAATATAGTCATCATGAGCCTTTTCAATTTTCTACAAGCTTTATGCATCCTTAAAAGTTTTAAAGAACAAATTTTAATAAAACATATATTCAATAATTTAGAATCATTTTACATCTATCTTAGATAGCTTTTAAATAAATAGTTATCCTGCTGAGTCTACAGCAGCATAAAATTAAGCATTTGCACAAATAGATACAGATCTTATACCTATTTCTGGTGATAAAGCCTATCCAATTTTAATAAGAATTAAATCCTTTTGCACAATCTAAATTTACAATTTTTTTTGCATATGTTTATTCTTTTCTTAAATCCCAAATTTTTATGTTTCCTCCTTAATCAGCTGATATCAATTCAACTTCGTTTGGGTGTAACACTACTTAGTTAATTGGCTCTTTGCCATTATAAGTTTTTTAAACTCCCTGCATTGCTAAATCATGTACTTTGATACTTCCATCTTCTGAGCTTGCATAAATCCACCCATTATTTTACTTAAACCCTAGTGATGTCACATTGCTTTTGTACCCATCATAAATGTGCTTCAATTTCTTTTAAAATATTTTGGTCATGACTTAATTCTATTAAAATAACTTACATACTTACATATTTATCATTAAGATCATACAAATTTACAGTAGCGCTTCCTGCTGTTCCTAAATATTATTTATCATGAGAAACTTCAATTTTATTAACAAAACTTGTCTATTTTTATGAGCAATAATCAAAGGAATGCAATATTTTTTAATCTGAGTGGCTCCATAATTTAATTGTTCTATCATAGGAGGCTGTTGCTAGTATTACATTACTCATTTAAAAGAATTTATTCTAAATTTTCAAAAATTTTTGTTGTTGAACTATTTAAGAGGAACAAAGTAGAAAAAAAATTAATTTGAAGCAAGTTTTTAGATATTTTTAAAAGGTATTCTATTTTCAAAACAAATCCATAAACATAAAATAGAGTTTTTTAAATTATTCTTAAAAATTATTTTATAAATTATTTATTTTGTTATTTAAAAATGGTTGTAAAATTTGAAAAATTATTTTTATCCAAAAAATTAAACAATTTTGATCCTTTTTTAAAAAACAAAAAAAAATGACTATCTGTTTCTCAGTAGAATTTTTACAAAAAATAAAATATCATTTAAAATTAGCTTCAAAAAAGTATTAAAAATATATGAAATACTTTAGAAATAAGAAATTTGGACATATTAGTTTTTTGCCAAAAGAAAAAACTTTTGCTGTCTCTTTTAATTTAGAACTTATTTTTCATGAAAAATATAAAAATATCTTAGAGTTTTACCATACTTACTACCAACTAAAAAAAGTATGCTTGAGTTGTGTAATTTTAAATAAAATGTAAGGTTTCTATTTCTCTTTTTTTTGATTTCAATCAAATTAGTTTACAAATTTTAAAAATTAAGTTTCCCTTAGAAATATTTTCCCATCTATATTACTAAGCTAAAAAAGTGGATCCCAAAAATTTATTTAAAATCATCTTGCTCCTGAGCAACTCACTACCTAATACTATAAACTTTCCAAGTACAACAAAGATTGAATTTTAAATTTAGAAAAAGAAAAAATTAAGTTTTCAATGGCAAAAATCAAAGAGCTCACTCCTAATCTCAAAAACATAGAAAAATATGCTTGTAACAACAATAATCTTAAATTCTATTTTGAGCAAGGTTTAGTTCTGAAAAAAAATTCACAGAATCATTTCTTTGAATCAAAAAGGTTTTATGAGATCCATTCATCTATCTTAAAATTAGTCTCAACAAAAATCTAAAAATTATTTCTAAAGGATTTCTTTAAACTGATGAACAATTCAGTATTAGGAAAAACAGTATTCCTTGAATAAAATACTTGTGTTTGATATGAATGAATGAATGAATAAAAAAATTCAAAGGTTTTGTAAAATTAGTATCAATTTAATTTAACTTAGAAATGTAATAATTTAATTCAAAACAATTATTGTTTAATCAACCTTTACCTATAACATTTTTAGAGATTCCAAATATTATCATTAAAATCTAAATAGTCAACTATTTCATCATACTTTAAATTTTTACAAGATATTTATTGTACAGGAAAATAAAAATTTTTTATTATAATCATAAGAGATATCTCATGTGCATTTTGTATGACCATATAAAGTTTATTTTAATTCTAACTTTGAAGATAAAGCATTCAAGCTCATATTTTAATTATTTTATCAGCACTACAAGTGGCTATATTCCTAAATATTTATTATATAAAAAATATACTTGTTTCTAATTAGAAATCAAATATATACGTTGCTAAAGGAGATATCTAACATTTTAAAATATAATCATCATAAGCTTTCTCAATCTTTTACAAACTCTATGGTTTCTAATCTGTTTTATTTCTCAAATAATATTATCCATGAATTTTTAAATTAAATTCTTTTTCACCCATCTTTGATTGTTTTTAAATAAAAAGCTATCCAA
Organism: Tetrahymena elliotti 4EA; assembly: GCA_000231825.2. Lineage (NCBI taxonomy): Eukaryota > Ciliophora > Oligohymenophorea > Hymenostomatida > Tetrahymenidae > Tetrahymena > Tetrahymena elliotti. Next base: position 1,063,597 of record JH720296.1, read on the forward strand.
CAGCTAATAGTTGATTAGAATTAGGTATTTGGATAAATAGAAACAGATCTAATATCTATATAAAGCCTATTATATATTAATAATAACAAAATCTATCACAAATAAAATTAAAAGTTTTTAAACTTAGTTTTATTCTTTTCTTAAGTCTCATATCTTTACATTTCCTCCTTAATCTGTAGAAATCAATCCACTTCGCTTGGGTGCAAAACCACTTAATTATTAATTTAAAATTTTTAAACTCCTTATATTAATACATAATGTACTTTGATGCTTTCTCTTCAGAGCTTACATATATCCTTCCATTATTTCATTTGAATACCAATGAACTTTTGTATTCATCACAAATGGGCTCATATTTCTTTTAATATACTTTATCATTACTTAATTCTATTAAACTAATCTACATAAGTGCATATTTATCATTAAGATCATATTTGCAGCAGCTCCTCCAGCAATTCTGAAATATTGTTTATCAAGTAAAATTTTAATTTCATAACAAAACTTGTTTACTTTTATCAATAATAATCAAAGGAATATATAATTTTATTGTTAGAATAGCTCTATCATAACATACTGTTGCCAGTATTACATTTCTAGTAATAAGATATTTTAAACTTTTTGTTTATGCTTAATTATTTTAAAATGTTTGAGAAATAAATTGATAAATAAAACAAAAAAATAAGATAAAATATGTATGAAAAAAAGTATTTTTTGAAATTAAATTATTGTAATAAAAATCTTGCGTTCATCTTTAATATTAGGATATTTTTGGCTCAACTTTAAAAAAGAAAAATTCATTTTCAAGCAATTTTAAAATACAAGAATAAAAAGTAAAAGTTATTTGAATTTTGTTTCTGCTGATTATTATTTTAAAATATCAATATTTATGGAATAATTAAATTAGTCAATTTTTTTACCAAAATCAAAAATTTTCTAAATATTTTGAACTAAATTCTAAACAATTACCTATTATTGATTTCTTTTATGAAGAAAGTTTTTGTTTGAATTAGCTCTTTGATCATATCCACAGTAAACTATCAATCTGATTGATAAATTAAAACCATAATAATGTGATAAAATTTTTTAAAAAAGATTTAAAGAACTAATTTATACATTTGCGCTAATCAGCTACTTCGCTTTTCTATTTTAAAAGTAAAAGGTTTAAATAAAAATAATAAAAAATTAAAATATTATTATTTTTATCATCTTGTTATGAGGAAAATTATGTTTTGGAAATAAAAAAGAAATCTATTTTTAAAAAGAATTTCAATTTTAGTTTAATCATTACTTTCTCTCAATTAATCTAAAGTCACATATCAAAATTAGGCTTTTATTTATTTTAAAAGTTGATCCCTTGATTATTTTGTTCTAAACATTTAAATTCGATAAAAGAAAAAGTAATCTATCTTGATTTATGTTTGAGATATTTTTTGTATTAATATTTTACTATTTTTGAGGGCATTAAATAATTAAATTAAAAAAGAGAAAAAAGAGAATTATTTTTTTCAGTATAAATTTTCAACAAATATTAGATCAACAAGCATATAAATAATTTATCAATCTAAAAAACTAAAAAAAACTATGAATTGCTTCAAGAAAAAGGAAAAAAAAAAAAAATATCAACTTCCCATTAATTCTTAATTTGAAAGTGATTCAGATTAAGCTTATAGGAAGATTTTAGAGGAAAGACATTAAAATATCTAGAAACATACAGCTAAACTGAATGAATTGTGCTAATAATTTGAGGAGAGCATTGACGCATAAGACTTACTTAAAGAAAAGGATATAGTTCAGATTTTGGGCACAACTGGAATTGGTAAGTCTAGTTTACTAAATTACTTAAATGGTGCTTAATTTGAAATTATTGAAAGTAAAAATAAAATAAAATCATTGGAAATTAGAGACAAGAAATTTGAAATATCAAAAATGGGTAATTAACATGAAGCTTTAACAAAAAAAGTTATATGTTTTGAGTCAAATTATAAGAACAAACAACTTTATTTCTGCGATACTCCAGGGTTTTTTGACACAGATGGCTTTTCTGGAGATTTGATAAATATTTATGCAACAACTAATGTAATCTATAATGCAAAATCAATCAAATTTATTTTGATGCTTACTCCTGAACATTACGCATTATAAGCTACTAGAGGAAGAGCTTTTAAAGATTTCATTAAATAAATTGTGCAAATGTTTTAAAATTTTAAATCTTACTCAAATGCATTTTTATTAGTTTTTAACAGAATCAATGCATCTGGAGAAGCTCAAGAAATAGGTATTGCTTAATAGGCTATAGAAGAAATAGGAAAGATATTACAGGACTAAAATATGAAAAATTTTTGTGAATTACTAATTGATAAGATTAAATCCAAACAGTATTTCATATTTGATCCTCAGTAGTCTGTGAAAACATTAGAAAATGATTTAGATAAAATACATTCTTCATCTTTTTAACCTTTGAATAAGTAATAAGCTTTAGATAATATAAAAATTAGTTTAAATAATGAATCGGAAAATGAATTTATAAATTATTTATAACAATCTATTGAGTTCTTGAAAGATTGCATAAAGAACAACTTGTCAAAACAGGCTACGGATATATTAATAAGCCTAAATAAATTAAAAGAGTACATAAAAATGGGTGTAGTGGCAGAAAAATACAACAAAGTGATTGAAGAAATAAAAAATTAAGAAAAAATGGTAGAATTGCTGTAATCAAAATTTAGAGGCTTCGCTGGAATTGAAAATTTAGATAAAACTATTTTCAACAATTTAATCTAAGAAATAAGAACCACTTTAAATTTTTATCTTGTTATTGAAATATTCAAAGAATAAACATAAGAAGAGATCAATTTATTGAATAACATTAATAAAATAACTCTTATGATTTATGATTAGATGCTCTAAATTGTTGATAAGTCTTTAAGTAGCAATAGTATTGAAATAAAATTTTTACAAGTATAGAAATTGAAAGAGATTTGCTATAATAAAGATCTTAGCTATGATTTTTAGTCCTTAAGTTAAAAATTAGAAAAATTGAAAATTCCCTTTTTATCTGATGTGTTTTCTGCAAGTAAATATTCTTTAGCTTAAATAGAAATTGAATCTTTCTGCTTATAATAATCAAAAAATATAAATTAGATAATTGACAATAAAGAAATGAATGAGACTATAAAATTAACTTTGGATAATATAAGGTTTATAGATAGTCATTAAAATGAGAATGTTAATAAGCATAAACTAAGTTACGTGAATATTGTCAATAAAATAAAGTAGCAAATAATTTAGTTTACATAAGAAATAGTCAATCTCAAACTTTAGAACCCAGCTTTAATTACTGAGGAGTAAATGAATAAAATATTTTATACATTTAAATACATCAAATTTATGTGTGACCCCTATAATACTGGTGATCATTTATAAGATCTCCATAGAAACTCTTTTTCTTAGTGTAAAGAAAGTATTAAAAAAGAATTACTTTAAATTTACTAAGATAGGAATGTAACTAGTCTAAGCTAGGTGAATTAATAGTTTAAATTTAACTATGTTCTTTCTAATATTGATGATGAAATAGTGTAGCAAGCTTATCAAAATAATTAAAGCTACTTTTTATTTGAATAAAAGATTGGTCAATTCTTGTAGTAGCAAAAGCAAAACTATGAATAAGAATTCTTAAATAATAAAAATAGAATAAATGAGTTATTAAATAATAATATGCAATAAACTGTCTCTGATGATATTTTAAATAATATCAAAAAAAATTCAATTTTTCTGTAATAATTATCAGACTGTTCTCATTGGTCATTAAAAAATGTGTCAATTTTAACTGATGAATACAGAAAAGAGCATAGAAATTTTTTTTTTGACTATTTAGAAGGTGAAGTTTAAAATTAGATTTCATAAAAAGATAAAATTATTAACAATTTTAAAATGATTTAGATTTTAATTGCTAATTTATTAGGGCATTGTGAATATGAGAGTGAAGTTTATTCATACCAATTAAAAAATTAATAAGATTTAGTTGATTTTTTGAATCAATTTTAAATTTGGTGTAGGACCTTAATTAATTTAGAATAAATATAAGGTATTAAAAATTATAACCTTACAGATTTTGAAAAGCTAAATTTTTAAGTATTAAATATTTAGAATTACTTAAGCTTTTTATAAAACTTTAAGAAACACATAACTCATCCTATTGAGTAAATCTACAGTAAAATAATTGAACGAGGTGAGAAATTAAAATAACCAGAGTATAATATTTTGTAAAAAGACAATAATTCTTAATTTGATATAATAAGTATAATTGATGAAATTTCTTAAAGAATTAATACTACTTAACTAAATATTTCTAATATGTAGAATTTTGTTGTTATCAAATTTAAGTAAGACTATGATTTTGACTTGCAAAATATGAGTGAACTCACAAGCAAAAATTACACTGAAATCAAAGAGATATTAGACTAAATCAAGGCTTTATATTAAAGTGATTACATTTATCTTAATAATGCATTTTAGAATAATAAATACTAGGAAGCTTAGAAAATCATAGCAGAATACTAAGAATAAAGATTCAATCATATTAAAAGAATCGCTGATAGTTAATTGACTCTAAAAAATTAACATTTAAAATAGTTTGAAATAGATTCACAAATTATTAGTTCTCATGTAAATGTAAAAGATGTAGATATTGAAAAAGAAAAATTTAAGCTAACAGTAGTAGAGAAATAGGTTAGCCAGTAATTAACAATTTTTTTCTATGAAGATAAGTACAAAGAAGCAAGTTAATTTATTCAAAAATTAGACAATAATTAACAAAACTAACTTTAGCAAGAAGTAAAAAAAAAAATAAAATAAATTATTAAATCTTTATTAGAATATAAAGAAAAGTTTGAAAATAATCTTACGCCTGAATTATCTTAGAAAATTATCTATTATTTCTAAATTTTTGGTGAAATAAAAATGAATTTTAACAATATATCTCAAGGATATGAAGAATAAATTGTTACACAAATTTAATTGTTAAATCTTAAATTAATAGATAATTTGTTTAAGAGTTTAGAAACATTTAATGAAGAAGATTAAAGTGATTTGGTTGAAAATAAAGCTTAAATTGGGGTTATGAAAAAATTTTTCGAAAACTTAGAAAGAGAGGGAAAAAAATATTTTTCAGATAAAAACGGTACCAATAAAATAATTCTAAATCTTAGCAAAGAATATGAAAGAAAAATGGTAATAACTTATATGTCAGTACAGAATAGTATGGAATCTAAAAACAATATGAAAGAGAATGTTCATTAATGTATATATGTCATAATTCGCATGTATTAAATAACAGAAGGGTTGTAATAATAACATGTTTAAGATAATAAATAAGTAAAGGAATGTTTTAAATTATTGAAAAAAAGATTTAATGAATAATATGCCTTAGAACAAACAAAAAGATTTATAAACAGTAACTCAACATTTCTGCCAAAAGAAATAGAAAGATATATGAGATAAACTTTTGAAAAAATATGGCAATTCTTTATCATGAATAAAAAAGACATTGATTAATTAGTTCAAAACTTTATCTAATAATAAGATAAAACTTTATAAGAGATAGAAAAACTAGCTAAGAATGAAGAAATAACCAAGCTATTAGCTTTTCTATCTAAAAATAATGACTCGGTTCTAATTAAAAATAAAATAAAAATATTTTTTGAGGAAAAATAAAGAATAACCCTTATCATTAACATCCCTCAAAGCAATTTTAAGAAAGTAAAATAAACTTTAACAATGTTTAAATCGTTTTTTTCTTTCTACAAATGTAATTCAGATAAGGAAATGGTAGAGTACATTGAAGCTATTTTTTAAAATATTACAAAAGAATTATTATTATTATGGGATGAATTAGGGTAAAAAAACATTAATAAACCTTAGTAAATTCAATTCACAATTGAACTCATTGAAAAATTAATGATGATCATTGATTGTGAAATCCCTCAAATTTAAGAAAAAATTAATCTAAAAAATTTAATTGATCTAATTGAAAAGTCATTGGACAATAAAAAAAATGAAATCAAATCATCAATAAAGAAACTTAATGGAGGTCAAACTGTTTAACATTTTTTAGATCTTAAATAAGTGTTAGGATAAAGAGCACCATTTATGAATCAAAAAAGGAATTATTTTAAGGTTTATGATAAGATTTTAAGAATTTCTTATGAGGAAAGATAAATTAATTAACAAATGTATGGTAAAGGTATAAGTATAATAGGATAATTTGAAGATTTCAGTGAGTATTTTTAAGATGAAATAGAAAAAGAGTTGTCATTACTTACTTCCGATTTTAAAAATATGTATAAAGATAAAAAATATGACTCGATCAAAGAGATGAGTTAAAAAGTGCAAGCATTTTGTCAGAAAATAAATGAATAGAAAAAATTTTTAAATAAAAAGCATGAATTAATATTTATAGACTTAATTGTAGAATAATATGAAGATGCTTACAGCAGAGCATAACAAATTTAAAATTCAAGTTAAATTAAATTAGTAGAATTAGCATAATTATCTTAAAGACTGAAAGAGATTGAAGAACATTTCAAATAATTTTCTGGTGATATAAAATAAAAGTTTTATTCTGATTAAATCAATCCAATATTTTAAAAATAAATTAAATTAATGATTGAATAAACAGAAAATCTTATACCAAATTTTATAAATGATCAGGATGCTATAAAATTATTTGTTTAAAATTTAATTGATATCTTTAAATGTGCTTAAGAGATCAAATTGGATAGTATGGATAACAATATTGAAAAATTGATTTAAAAAGTAAAAATTTTCATTTAATTCTAAAATTTATTCATTTATTTTTGTTTAATTATTTTATCTTCATAAATAGGCTACTTAAAATTAAGAGATGGATGTTGTCCTTCATTTTTTGGCTCTGATTAACAATGATGCTTTTGGAAATTAAATACAAGAGAAATATTAAAATATATTTAAATTATGGTTTATAGAGTTATATAATGCAAAAACTGCTGGTTAAAATAATATAGATTATGTAAAAAATAATTTAGTGACGGTATAAGCAGATAAGGATATTGATTTCGTTAAAGATGAATTATTAAAGTAATACTCATACTTTAAAAACATATATGATCAGATTAATTAAGATATTATCTCTCAAAAACAGGATAAGCTAACACTAACCTCAAGAATTAAATAAAAGTCATAGAATTTCAAAAAAAGTGGGAACTATCTTTAAGATTAATACATAATATGGAGTACTGAATAAAAGAAATAGCTTTTAGAATTATTAGCAGAAATTAGTGCCCTTTGGAGTATAATTGACATGCAGGAATCTAATAGCAAATCATCTAGATTTATTCACACCATTTAAATAATTACAATAATGAGATTACTCAATCTTGATAGTGAAAAATAGTCATAATTATACAATCATATTGCTTAAGTTAGAACTGGAGAAGGAAAATCAATAGCTTTGGGGATTACATCAACAATATTTGCCTTAATAGGCTTTGAAGTTGATTGTTGCTGTTATAGCTAATATCTTAGTGAAAGAGATTTCAAAGATTTTGAATCTTTCTTTATAAACTTTTCAGTTTAAAAATAAATTCAGTACAACACTTTTTTTAAATTAACTGAAAAAATTATTAATGGAACTTAAGATTTAAGAACTGCTTTTGAAAAATATATATCACCATAAAATAGTAAATCTTACTAATAGAATAATTAAAATTAAGTAAAAAAGGTACTCATCGTTGATGAAATAGATTTCTTTTTTGGGGAAAAATTTTTGGGATAAGTTTATGCTGTAGGAAGTCAACTTAAAAGTGAAAAAGTTGTTTCTTTAATGAAGCTAATTTGGAAGAAAAGGTTTAGAGGAATAACAATCGAAACCATACAAAAAACAAGTGAGTATAAAAGTTTATTTGATTCAAATTAAAAGTTGTCATAAATGAAAGATTTTATTGATGATAAAATTAAGCTTATGATTCAAGATGCTAGATCTATGGAAAAACACTCTTATCTTTTAGATCGCATAAAGAATGGTGCAGAAAGAGTTATTGCTTATTAAGAAATTGATGGAATAAGCTATGGAACTGTTAAAAGTTATAAGACTGCTTTTGCTTACATGTAAGAGTGGCAAAGAAAAAAGATTCTAACACCATAATTATCTGATCACTTGTCTATACATTTTAATATTGGATGCTTTTCTTATCCTAAAATTATTGATTGCTATAGTCTTGTACTTGGTGTCACAGGTTATTTAATTTTTATTTTTGTGAATTTTTTAACAAATGTCTTGAAAATTATTTTTTTAAATAGGAACTCTTTAAGATATGACAAAATTTTAGATTGACTAAATGAAAAAGTTATGTAACATTAAAAAGCAAACTATTACTCCCTCTATTTATGGTTAATCAAAATTCAAATTTGAAGAAGCTAATGATGTTTTTCTTTATGATGATAAATTAGAACATTTTTAAAAAATATTAGAATAAGTTTAAGAAATGATCACTAAAAATAGGTCTGTAATTGTTTTTTTTGAAGATCAATAAATTCTTTTTGAATTTTAAAAGTAATGTGAACTAAATAATGTTGCAAATCTATAAATATTAGTAGAGCAAACTTAAAATAAAAAATATGTAATAGCTAAGGCTGCATAGTCTAATTAAGTCACACTTTCTACTAAACCCTTTGGAAGAGGTACAGATTTTAAGTGTTTTGATAAAAATCTCATTAAGAGTGGTGGAATCCACATCATTTAAACTTTTTTATCTGATTCATTAGCTGAGTAAATATAAATTTAAGGCCGTACTGCTAGATAAGGAGACCCTGGGAGTTTTTCTTTAATATTGACTTTATAAAATTTAAAAATTAAATTCAATATATAAGATGGGAGAATACCAAATAAATCTGAAATTTACTAATATTTAAATACAATCAGAACACAATTTTAGGACACTAAAGATTAAGAACTTGATAGAAAACAAAAAGAAGCTGAAAAATACCATCATATATCTATGAAATTAAAAGATCTACTAAATTAATAGTATCATGATACTTATAAAATTAACTAACTTCTAAAAGAAATTTCTATTTATGGAGATAAGCAAGAAAATAGAATAAATAAGCCTAGTGAAGCATTAAATTAAATTAATGATGATGAAATGAAAAATGCTAAAAAAGATAAATTTGGAGTGGCTATTGATAAAAAGTTTGATTTAGCAAAAGATGGTTCCTCAAATCATTTATCTATTTTAATTGGACAATTTTGTGTAGCAGATAGTTGTGACATAACAAAGGATATCTAGAATGAACTTAAGACAGCTCTTAAAGAAAAAGGATTTAAAAATTTTGAAATTGCTGAAAATGAGAAGGAATTCATCAATAAGTCTATATAATTTGATTAGCTTTGGGTAATATGTGGTCATAAATTAATTTCAAAAGATCAAAATATTGAAAAGGATTTTGTTGACTCTATATTAAAGCACTTAAAATAAAGAAAAGGATTGTTCTTACTTGCTGATAATGAACCTTTTGTTTTGCATGCAAATTTAATACTAAAAAAGATACCAATAGGATATGAAGAATAGACATCTGTTTTTATGGAACTCAAAGGAAATGATAATGCTTGTAATAAACTACAAAAGGGACATTATTCTTAAAAATTATAATTTGGATATCATAGTATTACACATGGGCTTTTGTCTTTATATGAGGGTAATACGATTTGTTATCCTAAAATTCTTAACAATAAAGATTAAGATACTTATGATGATTTCTTAGATTTAGAAATTATTGGTTCAAGTACAACAAACAGACCGTGTATTTTTGCTTTAAATGGCAATAATAAAAGAGGTAGAATAGCTTTTGACTGTGGTTTTACTAAAATTATGAGTGAATACTGGAATGAAACTCCAGGAACATCAAGATATATAACTAACATCTATTCTTGGTTGTACTTTTTAGACAAAGAAGAGAATTGATAAATTAGTAATTAAAAAAACTGTGTAAATCTTATTTAGTACTTATTGATTTAAAAATATTATTTATTTCTTTATCATTTATATAGTTACTTTTGTCAAATTATGAAAAAAAGTACACATTAACAATCTTTTTGAAATTATGCTAAATATTTATACATTTTTTTTTTTTTTTATGAATTAAAAATTAAAAAATAATTTAGTAAATGTTTTCAGTTGAAAAACTTGAATACTTATAATCAAAAATATTATTTTTAGTTATTGTAGAATAATTTTACTTAATTATTGTATACTAAAAATTAAATAATCAAATAAAAAGAAATTTATTAATCCAAATAATAACATCACAACAACAAATTTCATTAAAATGTAAAAATTAAATTTTTTGATAATGAATACTATTTAGTTTTTAAATTGGTAAAGAAAGTTTTAAACAAATAAATTACTGCTAAACCATCTTAAATTTTTGATAAAAAACTTTGAATAAAAAAAAACCCTGTTTGATTTATGCGAAATAAATTTAGTAAATAGTAATTTTGGATATTTAAAATATAGTATGCTAATTTAGAGTTCTCCTTGAATTAAAATAAGTTTTAAAAAGCTCTTAAAAGCTTTAATGGAATTTTTCTGCTAAAATTACAATTTTTTGGTTTAAAACTCAAATAAATTATAAAAATTGTGGAAAGCTTGATAGAATTAATGTAAGATCCTAACTTTAACAATCGAAAAAAGAATTCATAATAATATTTATTCCAATAATGAATGTCTAAATTATCTAATTTTAATTAGCAGATAGATAATGTTTTTGATTTCTTTTTTTTTTGCTAAAATTTAATAACAAAAAAAGCAAAAGTAGAAAATAGAATTCAGATTTTTTTATAAAATTAACTTTTGTAATTTTTTCAAATACATTTGTTTCTTTTATAAAAATTAAAAAATAAAAAAACTTCATTTTTATTTAAGTAGAAAATATGAAAAAATGTTTTTTAAAAATAATATACATTAAGGAAACAAATTATGAGTAAGTAACAGATTAAAATACAATTAAAATAATTAATAATTTTTAGCATAATAAAAAATATAGTTTATTCAAATTCCTCTTCACTTATTTAATTTAATATTCAATTTTTAATTGTTATATCATTAAATGCTACACAGTTTACTGTCTGTGAATGACCTTTGAATGTAAAGCATTCTACTTATTACTAATTTTCATCAAGTTTCCATAATTTAGCATTATTATCACTTGAACAAGAGAATAAAAATTCTCCATCACATCCATACGCAACATCCCAAACCCATTTTTAATGCCCATATAATGTGTTTTTATATTCAAACTTCTATGATTATTGAGATTGACTCCAAATTTTAATAGTTTTATCAGCACTACATGTAGCTATACTCCTATTTTTATTACATAAGTTTTTACCATGAAAAAATTTAATTATCTAAAATAAATAGATAGTAATACGTAACAAAAGGTGAAATTTAGCATTTAAGTATATAATCATCATGTGCTTTCTCAATCTTTTACATTGATGAAATTTCCTTTTTTACAAAATATTATATTAATTGATTTAATCAATCAAAAAATCATACATCATTTTTTCCTAATTTATATATATAAAGCGATCCTGAAGAATCTGCAGCACAAAAAAATTATGCATTTATAGCAACAGAAACTGATCTCAAGCCTATTTCTGGGGCTAAAACCTTTTATTTTATCATTTGATTATTAAGAATTTAAAATATGATTCATTAACTAAGCTTTACTAGTTTTTTTCTACATTAAGTATCTTTTCTTAAGTCCCATATTTTTATATTTCCAGCTTGATCTGCTGAAATTAATTCAACTTCATTAGGGTGTAAAACCACTTAATTCACTGGTTCTTTACTAGAAAATGTTTAAATAACACCTTACATTGCTAAATCATGAATTTTTATACTACCATCTTCAGAACTAGTATATATCCATCCATTATTTTAGTTAAATCCTATTGATGTTACATTATTTTGATAGCCATCATATACAAATTTCTAAATAATAAAAATAATAATAATGAATGTTAAATGCTTTTTATGATATTTGATTGATGAATAATTCTTTATATTTATAATCCTAATAAAGTAATTTAAAATATACTGGTCTATCTGGTAAAGGAGCTTATCCTAAATCATAAACAAATGCCGAAAAGCTAGCTGCGGCTCCAAGATATTATTTATCATGAGAAACCTCAATTCTATTAATGAAGAATGCACTTTTGGAAACTTAAAATTAATTTTGCCTTTTTTTAGTTGAGTATTCTATAGAATGGAACTATACTTGGTCCTAATTCCAAAGCTTTATTGTATGATCATATGAAGCTGTTGCTAATATAACACCGTTTGTACACATCTAATTAAATACTAATTTTTTAATAAACTAAAATATTTGATAATTATATTTAAGCTATAAATTTTTATCATAATAAACTTGGCTGACTGATAGCTTAAGGATTCTGATAGATCTTAATTATAATTATCTAATAACAAAATTATTAAAGAATGATAAGATTTTTATTTTATTGTTCATATTGCATTATTCCTAGAACTAATATTCTAATTTTTCATTTTTTGTAAATTGTTAAAATGAATTTTCAAAAAAATAGGAAAAAAATTTTTTTTATTCTATTACCAACCTTAAAAATTATTATAAATTAGTTAAATCTAATCTAAAAAAATCTATTTATTATTAATTATTAATTCTTTTTAGTTAATTTAAAAGTGAATTTATACTGAAAAGCATTTACAATAAATTTAAAAAGAAAGAATACATTTTAATTTAAAATTTCTGCTAAATTAAAATCTGAAGTTTCTAATTTTAGCTTATTTTTTATCATTTTTTCAAATATTTAGTAAGTCCTCATCTATTCAGCTTGTCTATCTAAATGAGAAGTTATTGTATATTTTATTCTAAATTTAATAGTTATCTAAAATTGCTAGGTATAGTTATTACTTGGGTAAGAAATTTAATAAATTTTGATTATTTTAAATTTTTTTAAGCTTTGTTATTTATTTTAAATAGAAATTTATTTTAAAATATTATTTTTAATAAATTTTTTTTTTGATTATTTTTTAACAGAATTGGATTGTAAATCAAAAGAATTTACTTTTAAAGTGATATCATTTTCTTTTGTAATGGAGATACTAGTTGTTAATTTATATTACTTTACTAGAAAAATTTATCATTTTTGTAATATTACACTCACAACCAATTTTTTGATTGTTTTAATTTGAAAGCAATAAAACCTTGGAGAGTCTTAGGATATCAATCACTCTATATTTATTAGCTATTATACTTATAATTTTACAACTGTATAAATAAGTTATCTTTAAATATATTTATTTTTTTGAGAAAATAATGCTTCATATTAAAGAAAGTATTTTGAATTTAATATACAAATCAAATCTTAAAAATGTTAATGAAAAATAATATTTAGTTTAATAATAGCAATTGGATAAAAATTAATTTAACATTTATTTTAAAAAGATCAAAAGTTATCCCATTAATAAAAATCTGAAAGCTTAATTTCTTTATAGAACTAATATAATAGATCTTTTCTACTTTCTTTTTATGGAATTAATTTTATCCTTCCTTTTCTACCTGATTTACTCTGTCATGATTAAAATTTATTATCTTACATCTAATTTGTATAAATATATTAGTATTTAAAGGTTAAAGCAGTGAATTTTGTTAGGAATATTTAGATATTCAGTTTGAATAAATTGGATATTTTTTAATATAATAAAATGCATATTCGAGAGAAGCGTAATAGAATGATATTAAATTAACATGATAAAAAGACATTAAATGTTATACAATAAGAATAAGATTTATCATTTAATATAATAATCAAGATTTTTTTTTTTAGAGTTTTATTATTAAAGATTTAACATTTATTTTATTGTTAAATTAAATTTTATTTATCTAATTTTAAATATAATTTTTTCATTCTTGAGCAAGAGGCAGAGCTAAGAACGTACCAATAGAGATACCAAAAGTAATAGAGAATCCACCAAAGAAGTTAATTAGATCTATAATTTTAGGATCTTTAGCCTTTCTAGGTCCAAGGTTCATAAGAGCAGTAGTACATTGACCATTAGTGACTGCAAATAAGAATATACAGAACCATGAGAAAACATCATTTTATAAATCTTCACTTCCTTTGTGTCTGGAAATAAGTAAGAAGAAAACATAGAAGATAAATCTACCAATAACAATAGAGTAAGTTAAGTACAATTTTTAAAGCATCTTAATTCCACCAAAATACTTTCCTACTAGATCACCAATATTAAATAGCAAAATCATGAACACTCTATTATTATAAATTAGAATTTATTAGTTTTAATTAATTAAGTGAAATTTAAAAAAAAATATTTACCCAGCCCATGGGAATTTAATGATTTCATAAGTTGTCTTTTAGAAGATGGAAACACCTGGGAACATCATAAAAGTTTGGATGTAAATAAGAATAAGATAGAGGGGGATGCAGCCAGAATATTTAAATACTTGAGATAAGTAAGCAAAGTATTAGATAAATGGGTTTTTCTTGATAGAAGAGGTATTTTATTCATTTTAATCAAGATTGACTTCAGTAAGTGCATTTGTTATACTTTTTAAATTTTGTTATTCTATTTATTTAGCCTTGATTATTTCAATTTAGTTTTGAAGGAAAGATCTTCTTTCTATGAGTTTGAAGAAATCAGATTTTGTAAACATAATTTGCATAGTGCTTGAAAATATGTAAATAATAGCAGCAAAAATAAAGTAAAGAGCAGTACATATATTCAATGATTCTTCGCTATCTCCTAAAATAGCAAGAGCAATTAATCTAATAATGTTCATAGTTATACCTGAAAGGGCAGTACTTGTCCAGTAAATGTGGTTAATTGAAGGGTGAACCATACCTGCTAAGGCTATCAAAGAGTTAGTGTTAACACTATCAATAAATCCTTAAAAAAAAAGAATGCAAAAGGAAATCCAATATCCAGCAGTAGTGTTATAGAAAATAGCTATGATAGTAACTGTAATCATTGTGAAGCAGACACCCATTAAGCAGTAAGCAATTCTTTGATTGTAATTAAAATGACGAGCTAATGCAGGGCAAGCTAAACCAGCTAAGAAATTAGTAATCATAATTGGAATGGGGAAATAGAAAGTTACATCCAAGAATTCACCTTTGGGATACTTTTTACCAAAGAAGTCAAAAGCAGTTAAAATAGCATTCCAACCAGCAAGAGAAGCAATACCGAGAAAAACAAAGGCTACTTTGTACCATAATTTAATAGGAGGTAAAGGTTATTAGAGTTCTTTTTCATATTAATTTTATGAGTCATCATTTGAAACCTACTTTTATATAGTTTATTGGGGAGCTACCAAGTCGTTAGATTCTTAGTAAGTTAATCTAGGACTTTTATTTGATAATTCTTAGGAAGCTTAAAAGTGAGTCATTTTATTTATATACTGGTTGAATTAATACTACTTTATTATTTTATTAGTTTTTTTAATTTATATGATATTAATGCTTACAAATATCAAGAGTATTTAATATAGGTAGTCTAGTAGCTAACATGGTTATATAAATGTCGAAATGGGGGACAATCTAATTGTAAAATATGTTTAATAAATATTATTATTGAAATTATGGTTGGGGGTCAGTTTCCTTAACTTAATTTTATAATATTAGTAGCAAGTGTTAAGCATTTAATTAATTAAAAATGTTCTACTCAAGTTTTACTATTTTTAGGACATTTAATTAAATTAATTATAAAATCGAACAACAACAGATGAATTAAAGCCTTTCAATTTAGTATTACTAAATAAGTGATAAAAAATTACATTTGCAAAAGTAAGTACTATTAATAGATCCCCAAATAATATATCAAAATTTGATTAAATCTAAAAGTCAAATAGTAAAGAAAAATGTAAAAAAAATGAAGATGTGTATATCCTAATAATTATTATTTTACCTATGTAAGCTATTAAATTTATTTTATAATAAATTGTAAATTTTAGTAATTTCTATAAAATTTGGAAAATTTATTTTATTCATAGTTCCGAACAAAACAAAACGCAATAAAGTTGAATGAATTCACTTATTTATCAGAAACTTCTTGAGATAAAAACTTATTTTTTATCATTTGCTAATAAAATATAAAATAAAATAAAAAAACTGTTACAAATAAAATAATAAATCACAAAATATTATTTTATTTGAAATTTGAAAGAACTTAGTTTCAATCTTATATTTTATGTGTTGGCTTCATAAAAAAGAAATAGAGAGATCAAAAGTTAAATATAAAAATAATACTGAGTTGAAATAAAAATTATAAATTAATTCTTCATATCTATTTTAGAAAATTTCCTATCCTTAACTAAATTTAACCACAAAAACTAAAATATTTATCTTTTATTTCACAATCATTTTCTCATGTTAAATAATTTTTAATACCCTTACAATTTTTTTAATTATTTAATGAATACATTATTTCTTTAATGAAAAAATAAATATTTATGTTTTTATTTCAAAAAAAACTAAAACAGGTATGGCATAATAATATTTAACAAAGTGAAAATCAATATTTAAATTTATTAATCAATTATGTAAAATGATTTTCATGAAAGAATCTTCATAATTATTGATACGAGTTTTTTTAATGACTTTAATTCTTATATCTAAATTTTTATGAATGAATAAAAATTTATTCAATAAGGATATTAGTAAGTTATAAATTACTATTCAATCACAGATAATATATTTATTAAAGCTTAATCTTTTAATATTGCTTGACTTTAACAAATTAGCAAACAAAAATATACTATTAAAATATTAAGGTGAGGGTCTATGCTTAGAGAAGAACTTCACTAGAATTAAATAAAAATCTGATAGATGCCAAATCTTAATTTAAACCCAAGATTCTAAATTTATAATAATCAAAAATAATGTGATATTTTTATATCAAAAGAAGCCAATCTATTATGAAAGTTAATGTTTTCTTTAAATCCTTAGAACAATTCTTATTGATTTGTCATAGAAATATGTATTCCTCTTTTCAATTTAATTATTTTCAGTAAGATGATTTATTTTTAATACAATTATTTATCATACATTAGGATATATTAAAATAATAGGAAAAAATATGTTGTTACTTTTGATGAAGATAGGATTAAATAAATTTAAGGTAGTTTTTAATGTACTTCATTAGATATAGAAAAAAAATATTAAAAGCCTTTTTCTAAATTGATATGGAAAAATAATATTAGTTTATTAATAAAAATAAAAAAAATTATCATCAATATTTTTACTCATTTTATTTTAAAATTTCTATAAATATTTTTTATGAAATACAAGTTTAGTTTATTTAAAGATTAAAAAATTTTCCAAAAAATAAATTTAATTAAGTCTGGAAAGCAATATTTTCAGGAAGAAAGAAGAAAACAATTAATTTTATAATTTCTTAATTGTTAAGAATTATGTAAATTTTTTTCTCAAATATCCTATCACTGAAATTAAAATTTTGATAGATAGGTTGCAATAAAAAAATGAATTTATAAAATATGTTTTTAACATCAAAATTAGTTCATATATTAACAAAATATATTTAGATAGTAAAAAAGTTTATTTGTTAAATTTATTGTTTCTTATGCTAAAAATGTTAAGAAACCGAAAACCTGAAAATTTAATATAAAATAG
>JH720296.1:1081604-1142126 GCA_000231825.2 Tetrahymena elliotti 4EA
AATTCATAAAGTAATATATAGAAATCTTAACTTTATTTTTTTTATATAAGTCAAAAATATAAATCATTTTTATCAATAGAAACAAAAATTTATTTTTTTTATTTTAATCAAAGAGAATAATTTTAATTTGATTTTATGTTTTATTTATCAAAAAGAAGCTAAAAAATAAAATAATAGTAAAATATAGTTTTTTTAAATTAATTTATCTCTAGGGTTAATAGTACTTTTATATATCATAAAATATAATTTACTTTATTATGTTTCTATCTAAAATACCAAAAAAACAATAAAAATATTTGCTATTTTATCATATTATTTTTTTATGGAAATAATTATTAATAGCTGAGCTAATTTCTTATTTTCAAAAAAAGAATTTGTCTTCTTCACGCTTTTTATTGACTAAAATATTTAATTGATATAATTAAATAACCAGCGGATTTACATTAATTTAACTCAAAAAATTTTATTCATTTAAGATTTGTTTGAAAAATCATTAAAGAAAAATGAGTGAGTTTATTTCAGAATTAATATAAGGATAAACTAAAATGCTTTTACGTATCCTTTAACATGTTGAGGATAGGTAGAGAATTAAATAAATCTATAAAATTAAAGGTATTTAGGTTCTTGATAGACCACAATTATTGTTTTCAGATATAAAAGATCCTCAATTGAAACCAACCTAGAATTAGATATATTAAGCTATGAAAAATGAGTTATCAAAAATGAATTATTGCGAATTCAGATTTTTAGGAGTGGGAGCTTAAGGGTTAGTTTTATTGGCAAAAGAATAAAATACAAATAGGAGGTATGCTATAAAAGGTATTCAAGTTAGAGATTCTGGAGGTAAAGCTGATGAAGAAATCATGTAATAAGTTTAGTCTGAGATAACCCTACTTAAAAAATGTAGAGGTTCGCCATATGTAGTAAATTTATTAAATTAAATAGATGGTAAAGAGTTTATCTATTTAATACTTAATGAGTGCTAAGGTACGCTTAAAGAAATTTATGAACATAACAACTAAAGATTAAATGAATTATCAGCTATTAAATATGCTAAAGATATTGCTGAAGGGCTTCATTTTATCCATTCGTAACCATGCCTTGTAAATGATTTAAAAATGGATAATATCCTTATTGACTACAATGGGAATGCTGTTATATCAGATTTTGGATTTGCAGATAAACTAGCATAAAAATCTGGATATTCAATGAATGAATATAAAGGAAACATTTTATTTTAGGCTCCAGAATGCTATGACCCAAAAGATTTTAATCTTTATTCAGAGAAGTATGCTGAGCTAGGGTTAGAGATAAAAGTAGAACCTAGTAACAGAAGTGAAGCTTGTTCTTTAGGTTATATAATTTATGCAATGATCTAAAGAGCTGATCATAAATTAATATATTCTAAACACGAACCTTTAAAATATAGCAACGATTTTTAGTAATTAAAATATAAAAAGCAACTATAATATATAATAGATGGTTTAACTAAGTTTGTTCCAAGAGAGAGATTACATATTGAAGAGGTTTTGATTTTATTAAAAGGAATTATTTCTTTTGAATTCGATTTAGATAAAAAGTTTGTTGAAATAATGGAAGGAAATGAAGCATAAGAATATTTTAAATCATGTTAGAATGAAGTTGAACTTGTCTGTAGTTATGCAGATAAGTTTTACCCTATTATTAAAAATGAAAAATATTTTATAGAATAACTAAATTTATAAATTAATGAAAAATAGAAGAAATAGGAAGACTTAGTTTCTGAATTGAATAAATCAAATTTTAAATTCAAGTAAAAAATTTAAAAACTAGAAGAAAATATTTAATTTCAGTCAAACAATTTATAACTCACTAAAATCGATTTACAGTTTTAGAAGACTAATAATTAAATTAATCAAAGCGCATCCAAATTAAACGAATAAAAGACTAATTAGATAAAAAGAGAATAAAATGAAGATGAGAATATTGAAAATTAAAAAACCAAAATTGTAAAAGTAGGTAAAATCACTATCAATCCTTGGAGACATTTGTCATAGCAAAAGGAACGTTAGCAATTAAATACTATTTCTATTAGGTAACTTGAAGATGAAATGATCCCAGTTTATTCGAAAGGTTTCTTCAAAGATGTAAGAGTAGGAAGAATATAAGGAAAAGATATGTATAAAAAAAGAATACCATTATATGATGTTGATATTTTAAATAAAAGGATTGGATTTGTTTAATAAATAGATTGGAAATTAGA
The DNA here is from genome assembly GCA_000231825.2 of Tetrahymena elliotti 4EA. Taxonomy (NCBI): domain Eukaryota; phylum Ciliophora; class Oligohymenophorea; order Hymenostomatida; family Tetrahymenidae; genus Tetrahymena; species Tetrahymena elliotti. The sequence goes on from JH720296.1 coordinate 1,083,847, forward strand.
GTAATTTGAAGATTAGACTTGCTTAGATGATTCTGGTATTTGTTATGATCTCTTAAATTTATTATGTTGCTGTATTGATAAGTAAACTGAGTCTGTGTTAATTTGCAGATATGAGTTATATTGACAATAAATTAAAATATTAAATACATTTAGGAAAGAAATATTTATAAGCTTCTTAAATCAAAAATATCTCAAATAAAAAATTATCAATAAATTTTCAAAAAAATATTAATTGTTCTAAAAAAAATGAATTTTATTTCTTTAATGATTAAAAAATATTGATTTTTGTGTGATAGTTGTTTTATTTTTTACATTTAAAAAAGAAATTTTACACACCTTAAAAATTAATTTTTATATTTTGATAAACTCTTTGTAATACTTGTAATAGCTAGTCCATTTTATAAATACTGTAAAATAAAAATAAAAAAAAGATTGATCAATTTTATTTTTGTTTTAAATCACAAAAAACCATCGAGAAAATGTTGAGGGCTGTTTGACTTTTAGGATTTTGAGCTCGTTCCCGTATTTCTTCATATATAATATCTATCTAAGAGAGAGTTAAATTATTTGGAGATAATATTGAAGAAATAAATGAATTGCCTAAATTAGCTTAATGGCTTCAAAAATTTCGATAATACCTTAACGACAGTACTTTAAGGCTTATAAGCCTTGCAATTTGCCTTGAGGTAATCATTAGAAACTTAAGAGAGAATGTAGAAGAAGTATAAGATGATTTCTAAACCATGGCTACGGCATTTATCCTAGTGTTAATCTTTATTATAATTCTTGGCTGTTTTAAGGAGAATAATGAAAGAAGTATTGGTAGATAAGTTTCTTAAGAAGGTGCGATTGTTATAAGAAATTAAGAATTAATTTAAATTCCGATAAGTTCTCTTTTAGTAGGAGATATTATGATTATTTAAGAAGGCCAAATTCTCCCTGTTGATGGAGTTGTTCTGTTAAGCAATTAATTAGTTTGTAATGAATCCCTTATAACAGGTGGTTTGTATCCTATTAAAAAGAAATGTCCTATTGATTCATAAGATGTCAATGCTTCTCCTTTCCTTATTTCTGGTTCTGTAGTTGTAGAGGGTTAAGGATAAATGATAGTTTTAGCTGTAGGAAAATAGACAACAAAAAATCTATAAAAAATTTTCATGAATAAAAAGAATGATGAGTTTTCATAGAATAGGAGACAATCTAAATTAGACAAGTTTGGAAAGTAGCTAGAATCTATTGGAGTTTCATTGGCTTACATAACTTTTTTTGTTATGACTTTTACTTTGATCTACTTCATTTTATCAAGTAATGATCCTAATGTTAAGCTTTTTTCATAAAAAAATTTTGTAGAAGTATTAATAAATTATCGTCTTGTTATTAATATTCTTATAATTGCTATCCCTTAAGGATTACCTTTAGTATATACATTATCATAAGCTTATGCAGTAACTAAATTATTAAGAGATGGGCATCTTGTTCGAAATTTAAAATCTTGTGAAAATTTGGCAAACGTTGATACTATCTGTTTCGATAAGACAGAAAACTTAAGAGATATCTCTGAATTAGTAAATAATAGCACTCAAGCAGGTATTATTTTAATAATGGTTACTGCAGATAGCTTAGATAGTACTATTTCTATATGTAAAGAAGTAGGTATATTAAAATAGGACTACAATTTAAAAGAAAACGATTATACTGTTATGGAAGGAAACCAATTTAGAGAAAAAGTTGGAGGCTTAAAAGAAGAAATAGGTAAAAATAGATAAGTGATTAAATATTCAGTAGGTGATTTGAAGACTTTTAGGGAAATAAGCAAACAGTTGAGAGTTTTAGCTAATTGCACTCCAGAAGATAAATTATTGTTACTCATAGGACTTTAATAATGTGGCTCTGTTGTAGCCTTAACTGGAAAAAATACTCATGAAACTTATGCTCTTTAAAATGCTGATGTAGGTTTTGCTTTGGGTATATCAGGTGATGAAGATGCGAGATCAGCTGCTGATATTTTACTGCTATAAGATAGCTTATCTAGCATTATTTAAGCAGTTATAAGGGGGAGAAATATATTTGATTCTTTAAGAAATTTTATATGTTTTTAATTAATATTCTTTTTTGCTGCTCTTTTTATAGTATTCTTAGGTTGTGTAGTAGTAAGAGAATCTCCATTAAATATTATTTAAATTTTATGGATAACCTTAATATTAGCTATTATGGGTGCTGGAGTATTTTCAACAGAGCAACCAAGTTATGATTTACTAAAAAGAAGCCCTGTCAAACAAACTGAAGTTTTTGTTTCTTCATCAATGTGGAAGTTTATCATACTTCAAAATATTTACTAAGTAGGAGTTTTGCTTGTTGTCTTATTTGATGGAGACATATTATTTGGAGTTGAAAATGGCATAAAAAACTCAAAATGGACTGAATAAAATGGAGTTCACCTAACTTTATTTTTCAATGTCTTTGGTTTCTTGACTATTTTTAACTTGTTTAACTGTAGGAAAATTTAAACATCTGAAGTAAATATTTTAAAAGGTTGCTTCAATAATTAGGTACTCATTTATGTCATTACTATTGCTATGGTAATACAACTATTATTAATCGAATTTGGTGGTAAATATACCCAATGCTCTCCCTTAAGCTCTTACCAAAATCTCATTTGTATTGCTATTGGGTTTTCATCTGTTATAGTAAGTATGATGATAAAACTTTTACCTAGATGGATTGATGAGTTATTATGCTACACTAATCCATTCAAAGAAAGTTCGAAGTCTTAAATTGTAGTCAGTTCCGAGAATGATAAAAAAACATAATGATGATTAAGTATCAGAAAAAAGATTATTTTTCAAAAAACATTTGAAAAAATTTTCAAAAAAATCAATACTCTGAAAAAAGAGAATGAACAATAATGAATATTTCATTATCATTAAAATTAATAATAACACAGCAATATAATATTTTTTAGTATTTTATGTTTTTAATATACCTGCTCTTTTCTACTAAAATTAGCTTTGGCTATTTCTAAGAAAAATTGAAAATATCTAATATCTTCTGAATTATTTTTGAAAATTAACTTTTTTTGATGGATGATTTAAATCAAATTGTAATGTATTGTTCAATTATTTTTTTCATATTTTTTTATTTATCTATTTCATTTTCTGATTTATTTAATTATTTTCCAAAAGATTAATTAGATGAGTCCAAGTCAAGTCTTTATATAACTTATTTAAATAAAATTGTTTTTAAATAATACTAATAACTATTTAGTATGACTTATTTGTGGATTAAAATTTATTTTTCACTTTTTCACTAATTGTATTTCATCAAGAGTCTTTCCTCTTTTTTCTTATTTTACCTATGATATTATTTGAAAATGGCATTTTGATGAATTAAAAATTTGCTATTTTCATTAAATGTTACTGTTTTGCTTGTATTAAAGACTCATATATTTTATAAAATCAAATAAATTTTAGATGACCTAGTTATTTTTGAGATTTTCTCAGAACGTTTGGGCATTTCTACTTTTTACTATTATTAGATTTTTGTTTACTCTGCTTTTATAACAATAAAGGTTATTAAAAATGAAAATAAATAAGCAAATAACCTTACTAATTTTAGATTGATTTGGAATTTTAATAAATAATATTTTTTGTTTTTTACTGATTTAAATTGATTTTCTTCAGTATTTTTTCTTATTAATTAATTTAAGAAATTTTCTTATCAAAAAAAAGCTTAAAAAATCTTTAGAAATGTCAGAAACTAACTAAAGCTAGCTTGAGGAAAACAAAGATATGAAATCTACTTCTTCATTTAATAAATACTCTTTAAAGAAAGAAGTTTTAAGCGATTTATTCTAATTTGATAATATTAGAGATGGATTATCACTGAAAAAGATTAAAGATTTTGGATCTATTAATGGCTTAATTAAATCATTAGACACAGATTTAAAAGAAGGTATAAATACAACTGACGAATCCATATAAGAAAGAATCCAACAATATGGAATGAATACAAGAATTGAAAAAGAGCCTACAACATTCTTTTAACTTATTGTTGAGTGCTTAGAAGATGATACTTTGAGACTTTTATGTGGAGCTTCATTTATATCTATTGTAATTGGCTGCATTAGAGAAGGTATTGCAGAAGGATGGATTGATGGTATCGGAATATTTATTGCAGTTTTCATAATAGTTATGATTACATCTGTTAATAATTACATGAAAGAGAAACAATTTAGGAATCTTAACCAATTTGTTGCCTAAAGATAAGTGGCTGTAATCAGAGGTGGATAAATTGTTCACATATCTATTTATTCTCTTTTAGTAGGAGATATAATGCTTTTTGAAACAGGAGAAGTATTCCCTGTAGATGGTATTGTTGTAAAAAGTAATAATTTAGTTTGTGATGAATCCTCCGTTACAGGAGAGTCAGATCCTATTTAAAAACATGCTATTGGATCAAGTGATTCAAATCCTACACCTTTCTTAATTTCAGGATCTAAGGTGATAGAAGGAAGTGGTGAAATGATAGTCCTAGCTGTTGGATATTAGAGTACAATAGGTAAGTAATAAGCACTGATGAGCGAATAAGAAGAAGAAGATAAATTGACTCCTTTATAAACTAAATTAAATGTTTTTGTAGAATAATTAGGATCTATAGGAGTTAAATGGGCATTTATTACTTTCTTTGTTATGATTTTAAATTTAATTTACTAAATTTATTCTAGTAATGATCCCAATGTAAAGTTTTTATCCTTAGAAACTCTTTCAGAAATCTTAGACTACTTTATTGTAGGTATTACAGTCGTAGTAATAGCTGTCCCAGAAGGATTGCCACTTGCTGTCACCTTATCTCTAGCTTATGCTGTAAGTAGAATGATGAAAGAGAATAATCTTGTTAGAAATTTAATTTCTTGTGAAATTATGGGTGGCGCTGACACCATTTGTAGTGATAAGACAGGAACATTGACAGAAAATAAAATGAAAGTCAAAAAACTTTATGCTTTAGGTGAAGTATTTTCTACTTTCCAAGTTGAGCAATTTGATTAGAAATTCGTTAATTTGTTGACAGAAGGTATTTGTGTCAATACTACTGCTCATATTTCCAAAACCTAGTATGAAATTGTTTAGAATGGTAATAAAACTGAATGCGCTCTTTTGGAATTAGCTGATAACTTAAATGTTTCTTATCTTAATTACAGACCATCAGATAATATTATTAAAGTTATTCCATTTTCATCTACTAGAAAGAGAATGAGTACTGTATACATTCCTAAAGACTCTACTGGATTAGTCCGTGTCTACTCAAAGGGTGCACCTGAAATTTTACTCTAATATTGCAATAGATATATTTAAAAAAATGGCTAAATTTAAGAAATAGATTAAGATTTCTTAAATAAATTGTAAGAGGTACAAAATTAGTTTGCTGATGATTGTTTAAGAACTCTATTACTTGTTTATAATGAACATACTTCTCTCAAAGTAAATTAGCTACCAAATGATGATGAACTAGAAAAAAGCTTTATTGTTTTAGGTATGATAGGAATTTAAGATCCTCTTAGAAAAGATATCCGCAAATCAGTTAATATTTGTAATTAAGCTGGAGTTACTGTCAGAATGGTCACTGGAGATAACTTAAATACAGCTATTGCTATTGCAAAAGAAGCTGGTATAATCAATGAAGATTATAATCCTAAAGATAATAAATATACAGTAATGGAAGGAAAGTAGTTTAGAGAAAAAGTAGGAGGTTTAAAATAAATCAAAGGAGATAATGGATAAATATTGAGATATGAAGTAGGTGATTTGGAAGCTTTCAAAGAAGTGAGCTAATCATTGAGAGTTTTAGCTAGAAGTGCTCCGGAAGATAAGTTCTTATTAGTCACAGGACTTTAAAAATGTGATTCTATTGTAGCAGTAACTGGAGATGGTACCAATGATGCTCCTGCACTTAAAAAAGCTGATATTGGTTTTGCTATGGGCATAACTGGCACTGAAGTTGCTAAAGAAGCTGCTGGTATTATTTTACTTGATGATAACTTTTCTAGCACTATCACAGCAATTAAATGGGGTAGAAATATTTTTGATTCAATCAGGAAATTTATTACCTTTTAACTAACAATTAATGTTGTTGCACTCTTTATGGCATTTTTAGGAGGTGCTACAGTAAGAGAATCTCCATTAAATACAGTTTAAATTTTATGGGTCAACTTAATGTAAGACACTATGGCTGCCTTAGCATTAGCAACTGAACCTCCAAGTGATGAGTTGTTAAAAAGAAAACCTGTCAAGAGAACTGAAGTTGTTGTTACTCCATCAATGTGGAAATTTATCTTACTTCAAAGTATTTACTAAATATTAGTTTTAGTAGTTATCTTATTCTTTGGAGATAAATTGTTTGGAGTGGAGTATGGTATCAACAATAAGAACTGGACTGAATAAAATGGAGTCCACTTAACAATTTTCTTTAACGTTTTTGTTTTCTTGTCTGTATTTAACGAAGTCAATTGCAGAAAATTAAAATCTTCAGAAGTAAATGTCTTTGAAAACTTCTTTAATAACCCTCTATTTATTCTGATTATTGTTTCTACTATTGGAATCCAAATGTTCATGATTGAATTTGGTGGAAGAGTTGCTAAATGTTCTCCATTAAGTTTATAATAAAACTTTATTTGTATAGCTATTGGAGCTTCTTCTGTCATAGCAGGTATTATAATCAAACTTTTACCAACTTCTGTTGATGAATTCTTAAAAGTCACAAACCCATTCAAAGAGCAAGCATCAATCTAAGCTGAAGAACCTTCAATTGAAGATAAAAAAATATAATGATAGATAAAAAATTCAATATTCTTTTGAAATAAGATCTAGCATTAATTTATTAAGATAATTTTAGAAAATTCTTATTTGTGTCCTATCTATTTTTTATGTGGTATTAAAATTTTTTTTAATAAAATTTTGTCTAAGTAAAATTATTGAAAATTTTGATATTTTTTTATAAAATAAAATTATCTCAAAAAATGTGCTCTGATAACATTAGGCTATCAAAATTTATTTAAATTGAAGCATAATATTTGATAAAAAAGCTCAAAAAAGCTTGGATTTACTTTATTAATAATTTTTTTGCTCTCAATTTTAAAAATAGAAACTAATCAGGTAAAAAATTTTCTTATGTTAAAATATTTATTAACATAAAGCATGATATTATCGTTTAAATGAATAAAAAAATAAAAACACAAAAATCACTTATGATTTTTCAACTTTATTTTTAATTTCAAAATATTTTTTAGTCTTGAAATATTGTTTTTTAGTTGAAAGAAATTATTTTATGTTAAAATTCATTAGGCTATGAAAATATATAGTCTTTTTGATTATTAAAAAACTAAACATATTTACTATTTTAGATGTTATTTAAATAGGATATTTTAATTACATTTTCAATTATTTTTATTTACCTTTGAATTTTTATCTTTGAAAACTTTATTTTAAAATATTTTTCATAAAAATTAAAATAATTAAGAACAACATAGACAGATAATATTTTCAGAAAATCTTATTGGAGGCCCGATTTGTTATTAGACATTAAAGTTTAATATCTGTAAACAAATTATTTGTTGTAAAAATAAATAAACTTCAAAGTACTACAAAGATTCTTGTGAATATAATGAAAAAAGTTGTATAACAATTTGGAAAGTTTTATTGACCGCAATTAAAAATTAAATTTTTAAGCCTGAAATTAGATTTTCAAGAGTAAAGTTTGATGAGATAGTTTCTTTAATTATTCTTAATCCCTTAAAAATATAAAATTTATTACAATTTAATAAGTAAAATTTCTACAAAATTATAATTTTTATTACAAAATTCACCATTAACTAATCTCTTAGTTTCTTATATTTTAGTATTCACATACCAAACACTTCTTCGTGAACATCTAAACGTATTTTAAAGTTAGATACGGATCTTGATTTTTCTTAAACTGATCTGATCAGTGGAGAGGGACCACATATCATAACTCCTACTCTAGATTCACCACTTTTTTTAGCTATTTCTTGGATATCCATCAAATATTATTTGATATCAGGTCTTTAAAGAATAAATTTTCCATCTTCTTGTACCAGTTTAACTTCAGTGTGGTTCTCTGATGTTTCATTTACATTTACTTGTTCTTTCTTTTTATTACTACTACTACCAGTAGATAAGTGATAAAATCTTTCTACAAGATTATTTTATTTGTCCTCTAAAGAAAGAATAGAATCAATATATTATTCTGATAGCAATTCTTCATATTTATCTTTGCTTCTAGTAGTCCATATCAAGTAAATCTTAGTGATTGGTCTACCTTTTACCCTTTCTTCTAAAAGTTATTTACAAATACTAACAATAGGAGTGATTCCAATACCTCCTCCAACTAAAATAAAAGTTTTATAGTAATCACTTGCTATATCAATACTAGGGAAACCATATGGTCCACACAAGTAAGCTTTAGTTTATTAGCCATTCATTTTTTCTGCAAGAACCAACAGATCTCTTGTCCAGTTACCTGATTTTTTCACAAATATTTCAATTTTTTTTTCACCAAAAGATGATTGTATGCTGAATGGATGCCATTAGAAATATGATAATTTAGGTATGCAAATACACAAATACTACCCTCCTTGATAGTTTATTTTATTATCAAGTATTGTTATCTTGGCCATGTCAGATGTCACCTTTTCGATCTAGACCTAATGAGCATTCTTCAAGTGACGATATATTACTGCTTATCTAAATTAATTTTAAAAGAAACCTTATAACACCTGATGAATTTTATAATATATATTTTATTCTAATAACTTAAATGTTTATTACTTTATTAAGAAGTCTAATCCCCAATAGGCCAGACCATATATTGCAATATCAACTCCATGGAGAATAATACCTACAATGACTACTATAAAGCCAACCCAATGAAGTCTAATAAAAATTTCATAGACAAAGTAACGAATAGGCCATAGACTTACACCAAGCATTCCAAACAAACTTCCAAGCATAAACCAGCCATCCCATTGATAATTTGAACTCAAAAAATGAAGGACTCCTCCTAAAACAGCCATCCATCCAAAGACTTTGTGCCAAAATATACCTCTTTCATAAGAAAGTCCACAAAGAAAAGTTAAAATAGAATTTTTAACAGTAAAAACAATACAAACCACTATTATATATTTATTAATTAAAATAGAATTTTAATTTAAACTATTAAATAATTACATAAATTAATTCCTGCTGCACTTCCTGAGTTATTTTTATTTCCATAACTTAATCCCATGCTAAAACCAAGACCAGCTAATGCTCCTACGAAAACAATCAGTTCTCCAATCGACATAGAAAAATTAAAAATAGCATATGTCCTTTTATTAAATATTTGCTGAAACTTGCCTCTCAAAACTTTAATAAATCTTGGTAAAGGTATGTAAGTCGCAAAATATTCTTCTTCAGAATAACTAGCCCACTGCTTATTTATGACACTTTCTAAATCTTAATTTTCTTCTTTTGTCATTTAGATCGAAATTAAATCTTTTTATGATTAATGTTTAATATATAATTATAGTTACTAACTAACATTGAATTTATATCTAAATCATATTAATATAGTTGTTTTTTACCTTACATTAATAATAAATTATTACGTAATCTAATTAATACCCTTAAATTATTTAATGATGGTTTTATTTTGTTTTAATAACTATCAAGTTACAACAAAGAACCACAAATGAGCTTCAATTTCACTTGAATTTAATTAGGATTAATTAGATCAGGGAAAAACAAAACTTGGCTTATATATTTTAAATTTTAAATATTTTCTTTTACAAAAAGAGATTCATTATTGTTAATTGTCATCTTCAGAAATAATAACTGTAATTACTATACATTATTATGTAACACAACACAATACTATTTCAGGAAATTCAAACTTTTATTTTATTCATATTGTTCAGAAATAAATGTTAATATATTTTGAAATGCTATTTAATTGAATTTTAGAGATGATCAAGTTTTTATTTTCTTGGCTTTTCTTTAATTTTTTGACAATAAAATAAATTTATTCATGTATCAAATACAAAATTATACTAATATACTCCTCAATATAAAATATTTAATCAATTTGATTTTTTCTAAATTACTTAAATTTTAAAGTTCGAAATGCTTTTAAAATTAAAACATCTATGCTTTCTTTAATTTATTTTTCATGCTATTATATGCTTAGCCTTGTTTTATCAATAATAAATGTAATAACTTTTATTGCAAGTAAAACATCAAATACTATTGAGAAAATTCATAATTAAATTTTTTCCTCATATTTTAGCTAAAAATTGTTAAATTATCTTTTTATTTTATTTTTGAAAAATTGATGTGTTTTTTCCTTTCTTTCCATATATTTTTTCTCAAAAATTTGGAAAAATGGATTTTTCATAAAAATAATATTGAACTATTCTTAAAATATTTTTATTTAAATTTGTGTATTTTATTTTTATTTAATTTAAATGAATTAAATAATAATTATTTTAATGATTATTTATATGTAGGCTTTAGCCAGATTATTTATTGCAAAATATTAATGCTGGCATGTATGATTAAGATTAATGTAATTACTAGGTATTATTAAGATATCACTTTTAGAGGAAATTCAAACTTTTATTACTTATCATATTTCCATTAAAATTTGTTTACATTTTTTAATAGGCATTTAAATTTGCATAAATAGATGTGTTTTTATAGACTCAATTTATATTAACTTCCATCATAATATCATTAAATAAATAAACTAGTTTCGCTTTCTTTCAATAAAAGATCATTTGCTATTTTATTTTTCCAAACTAAAAAAATGTATGTCTTATTTTATTTTTTGTTAAAACTTTATGCTTAAGAATAGAATTTAACATACTTGAAAGTTAATTTTTGTTTGGAAGATATTATATCTTGAATAAAATATAAAGTTTCGTCATTGCAGATTTATTTTGTAATACTTCTCGCCATTTTTATTTTTAAATTTTAATGCAAAATTTTTTTTGATTTTTAGGGAATAGAGTTATTTAAAAATAAAAAATTTGTTAATACAAATACAATTTAAGATAGATGAATTTTAATTTAGTAATGTAATTAAATTAAAAATTTTCAATATTTAATTGATTAGATAATTTTTTTTTTAGTTTTTGTTAAAAGCTTCATTATTATTTTAGTGACAAGGTTTTTAATGATTGATGAACTTATTTATAAGATAATGATGGTTTTAATTAAGAATGGATAGGATTTCTTTTAATTTATTAATTAGGGTAGACTGCATCTCTTTTTCTTTTATTTAAACTTTAGTTATTTGGGGTACCATAAAAAGTACCTACTTGATAAAAAATAAATTCTACTAGTAAATCTACAGTTATGAGTATAATTTCCATTAATTCTGGAATAAATCCAAAAACTGACTAGTATTCACCAGTTCCTAAAGTAGCTGCAATAAAAGAATCATTGTCATAACTATAAGTCGGCTAAAATATAAGAAAACCTCCAATCCTACACATTATCCAGCATCCAAAAACATAAGAAGATCCTCGAATTATGGCATGATAGTAATTTGTAAAGAGTTCTGAATTTTTTAGAGGAAAAATAATGTAAAAAATAATAAATAATAAATGAATAGTCCCAAAAAGACCATTTGTGCAGACAATTTTTTTAAAATATTCTCCAAGCATGCCTGAAAGCTAATACTTAGTGCTATCTGCTATTAATGGAGTATTATTATCAATAACTGTTACTCCAAGGCATGGACTTAAGACAGAGTAGTAAAAAAAATTAAATAGCTAATAGTGGCTATAATAAATAAAACTAAATTCTAAATAGCTGATTATTTAACAATGAAATAGGTATTAATTATAAGGCTTAAGCAATCCATTTTGATAATTCTAGTATATTGTGTATAGATCCAATCTCCAGACATGTATTATACGAACGACTAAAATAAATATCATACTCAAAAAGCTGAAAAAAGCAAAAAAGAAAAAGGCCGTTGATCTCAAAGCATCTATTATTTATTATTAATTTGTTGTGCTCAAAAATTATTGATTGTCTAAGCAACCATTTGACTGTATAGCTTGTAAATAGTTGACATCGTAATTCATAAGCTATTATACATCAGTTGTAATAACATTTGCTACTTGAGTTTACTGATTGTTTTAGTTTACAAAATTTAATTAAACTAACTTCATCTAACCTCTGTTAAATAAAGCTTACCAAGAATTATCCATGTTCTTTCTATAAAATCTATATTTTTTTTAATTTATATTTTTAACTTAATTAAAAGCAGGGGATAAAATTTGTTTTTATAATTTAGAAATTTTGATAATTTTGAGATAAAAAAATTTATAAAAAAATGATAAAAATTGTAAAATAAAAATAAAACCCCCTTATATATAAAAAACTTTAATAAATTACACTGTGAGAAATAGAATGATGAATATTATTGCCTTTGTGACTTTTCTGAGCAAACTTAGCTTAGCTCCTCCTGGTGTTTAACTTGGAACTAGTTTAATCATTTCTTCTACTGGTTTTTCTTTATAGTTGAGAAGAATATTGGCTTATGGCTTTAAAGTGCTTTGATCTGATTAAGAAACAACTTATTTATTTTCTCTAAATTTTTTATGATCAGGTAATTAAATTTATTCAATATAGTCATAATCATCTTGCTATTACTAAATTCTGTTGCTGTTGTTGTAGTTAGCTTTTAAAGGACTACGAGATTGATTCTTTTGATTAGATTTATTTTAGATTTATTCATTTTTAATTTATATGAGATTTTCATTATCTGCATTTGTATAGTTAACTTAGTAAGCCTAAGTGTTTTACGTTAAATTTTCTCCATTTTGGTCTATGTTATTTTACTAATTATGATTTTACAAATCTTCATTTTATTGATATTTATTATTTTCATAGTCAATTATTCTATACTTGCTATCATTAAGAATAGAATTATTAATAGATTAGTTAGCTTAATTAAAATCAAGATTATTATTTGTACCATTAATTTCATCTTCTTCGTTCTCCACATTGGTTTATATTCCAGTTTGATCTAATCTATTTTTTTCTATTTAATTTTAATTCTCATAGAAACTTGCATTTTTCTGTTAAAATTAACTTTAGCTTTCAGTATCATCTAGACCTGACTTTTCTTACTATGATTTTTGAAAGAACCTTCCTTTTCTTTATTAATTTATATTGCTCTAATTGTTATCCACATTTACTTTTGATAGCAAATTTTTCATTTTGTACTTTTCACCTAATCCTTTGTAATCATAAGGGACAATATCTTCATTTAACTAATTTACAAGTTTCAGAGATTCATTTGTTATTGGTAGAGGTTAGATTGTTAAATCATAGTTTTATTCGATTTGTTCCTCTTACATAGACTATGTAATATCTGGCCATTCAGCTCTTTAATCTACATTAATAAGTAAGCAAAGCCTTATTATATTTCTCACACGTTCACTGATATACTAATTACTTGATTAGGAGAATATAGGCTTTTAATTTAAATCAAAAATAGGAATATCACCAAACACCATCTTATAAAAGATCATACCAAAACTCCAAATATCTACTTTATGCAAATCTGCTCTTGGATCATATATACCAACATCTTACTTGTATTCTGGTGCAAAATAGTCAAATATTTCTCTATTTTCTTGAAATCTTTACTCAGTAATACTACTAATAATTAAGGGTTCACCAATCTTTATCATACCCTAGTCTAGATATAAATTTTTCATATGGAAAGCTCCATGAAAGTTAAGTACACTGCAAATTTTAGTCATGGTGTTGAGAAGACGATGCATAACTAGAGTAGCGTCTATTTCATAGACACTCTTTTAATTTGTATTTTTACGCTTAATAAAATACTCATTCAAGTTACCTTAATTACAATAATCTTAAACTATAATGACCTACCCTAATGGATTGTTCAATTAACCAGGAAGAAGATAAATTATTTCAAATATTCTAACTATTTCACTCCTTCCTGCTCCATCAAAAAGTTCTAATTATTAAAACTTTTCAACATTTTCAAGGAATCTATCCACTTTTTAATGAGGGAAATTTCCTACAACTTTAAGTCTTATTAAAGACTTTTCATACTACTTAACATTTGAAGATTGATTTTGAAATGGTTTTAGCATAACACCAAAGTAAAGATCTTCCACCATATATCCATCAATATCATTTCTAATTCTACTTTCTCTAAAAAATGTATATTAAGCCCCTGTTTTTGAGTTTTCTAAATTAGGAGGAAGACTCGTTAACAGATCACTTCCGTATTTTTTAATATTTGAGAATCCAGATTAATCATTTTTTCCAATTATTTTAACAACTTCTAAGAGAGAGTTGTTAAGAACTTCAGTAATAGTAGGACGGTCATCTGGATTCTTAGCAAGCATCTTACCCAAAAAAAACTAGCACTACTTAGAAATTTAAATAGGGAAATCACCTTCACGCTTATCAAATTCATCGAGCCAACTCTTCATAATAGTCTTATGAGCAGTTATCTGATTATATATATCATCTCTAGTTTTACCCCCATAGAAATATCTTCCTCTTAATAGTCTAAAAAACAAAATACCTAAAGCCCAAATATCTGATTTCATAGTCTTTTATGCTGATATATTAGCTAATATCTCTGGTGATAAATAATAATTACTTTCTGTTTCTTGCTTTTAAGTTTAAGGTGTTATTTTACTGAAACTACCTCCAGGTATAGATAAACAAGTCAATGAAAAAGCCATATCATCTACTTAAATGTTATCTAAACATATTGCTCCATGGACTATTTATTAATTATGAAGTTCCTATAAACCTAATGCAACTTGCTTAAAAATAAGGAGAGCATCATATTCCTCTAAATAGTTATTTCTATTTAAATACTCATTTAATGTACCAAATTTGCTTCCTTACAGCACAACTGCAATTTAACTTGAAGTTGTTTCTAAAATATCAAGTACCTATGGTGAGAATTATCTGCTTTGGTTAGAATTTGCTAACTAAGTAAACATTTATATTTATTCCTTCTTAATTTCAATTCCTGATTAAAATATAATGTCTTTTTCTTATTAATTAGCTTGCTTATCAAACATGTTGAATGCTTTTTCATCTACTATTTTAACATAAATAGGTTATTGATTTCTAATATCTAAACCCTCATAAACCTAAATATGATTTGACTCATGAAGAAGTTAGTTGTTTGAGTAAACAAATCTATCATCTAATTAGCTATTATACATTTCTGCTAATAGTATTTCCTCTCAATCTAAACTGAATATTGCTTTGTAAAACTGAATATATTTATTATAATAATAGCCTAAATCTTTATTTTCTTCAAATACTTTAAAACTTATAATATAATTTTATAGAAATGAAGTAGTTATTTATTTATTTGGTTTGTTTAATTTCTCTTTGATATTGTATTAATTTATATTAAATAGAATCTTATTAACCAAAAAAAAAAATTTGTTTCAGTGTTAATTTTTCTTGAATTCAACTGATTTATAAGTGGCTGTAGAAATTGGTTTTTGTTAATATTTAATTTTTTTAAGGGCCATAATTTTATTTACATATGATATTCGAGATAATTCAAAAAATTACCAATAAAAAAGCTAACTAAAAAATTTCAGGTGCTTTTTTTATCAAAGACAGATTAATCGAAAAACTAAACAAGAATTAGTATAAAATTAAAAATCTATTCTGTAATGGCATACTTTAATTGATATCTAAATTATTCTATTTAAAACACACTTTCTAAAGTTTTCATTTACTTATTTCATTTACAAATAAGATATTTTATATTTGAGTACCCTTAGACATTCCAAATGTATTTTCTTTCACTCAGAGAAAAGTATTTTATCACTTTTTGTGCTTAATCCAAAAATAAATATAGTAAATTTTTTTCTTTACAAAAATTAAAATTGTATGTAAAAAAAGTCTTTAATTATTTTGAATCTTACTTCACGTAATAATTTGTATTTTTTAATTATAATTTCTTTTGAATCTCTTTGAGTTGTAAACTAAATTGATAAGCCAAACCTTTGGCACAATTATTGATGAGAGAAAACAAATTTTGGATCATCCCATAAATAGAATAAATTTACTTTTCTATTCTAAAATTTGAATGTTTAGAAAGCAAATTCGAAAACCAAAACCAAATTTCTTTTAAATTTATTTGAAAAAAATAAAATCACTTTTTACAAATTCATAAAAAAAAATAAAATATTTATTAAATTCATTTTCAAATTGAATAAAAAATTTATTTTGTTATTCATTAAGTATAATAAACTTTAGCTAATTCTACAACTTCTTTCATGTTTTTGAATTGGCTTCTGCTGACCATAAGGGATCTTGCAAACTTTATGGCAGCTATTTCGCATTTAGAACGAATAGCAGGATCTTAAATAGATTCTAAATCTTCTACATGAGCTATACCTATAATTCTTCTGATCATCTTAGCAGCAGCAAATCCTAAAGTATCTTAGAAAATATTTCTTAAGTATTTTATTTAAATGTAAATTTTAATGTTGTTATTTTTGTTAATTAAATTTGGAGGGTAGTCTCCACCATTTTGGACATTTGATTAGCCATTCCAAATATTCTAAAATTCTACTTCATATTGATCATAGTAAGTTACTGTTGTGTCTAAAAGCCATTATGAATATTCAGATAATTAAGTTGCTTCTGTTTCATGTTGCTTTTGACTAAAGAAACTCAAAAATAAGTTGGCAACAAAAGCTCCTGTGTCAAATCCAATAGGTCCATAGAATGCAAATTCAGGATCAATAACTCTTGTTTCATTTTCAGTTACCATTATGCTTCCGGTATGCAAATCTCCGTGAATAAGAGCTTCTTTTGCAGTAATAAATTTATGACGAAGTTCAGAAATAGCAAGAATTAATTCATCATCAGCTGTTTTAATAGTATTAACAATATCATCTAAATGAGGAGTATTCCACTTATTGTAATGAGAGTCAACGTAAGGGTCTGAGAAAATAACTTATTCAGTAAGTGCACACATTTCAGTGTTTTCACTCCAAAATCCTACTCTTTCACGATAGGTCTTGTTATCCAAGTGTAATGGGCTACTATAGAAATGAGTTTTAGCTGAGAAAGTAGCAATATCTTATGCTAATTTAGGATATTTAACACGTTGAATCAAACCCTTTCTGAGAATGATATAAGGAGGTGCTAAGTATTCCATAATAATTAATGAGTTATCCTTGTCAAATGAAAGTGGCTTGGGGATTAATTGAGGAGCTACCTTATTTTGAAATTGTAATGCTTCATTTTCATAGAAAGCTCTATTAAGAGGGAAAGGCCAAGTAGGACCTACACAACGGACATAAGGTAAAGCCTACTTAACAATTACTTGCTTTAAATCACTAGAAACAATAAAAACTAAGTTCAAATTTCCATCACCAATTTCAGATACCTTCAAAGAACTCTCTTCTGCTTATGAAAAAATTTTATATTTATTAATTAAACTGCTTTTCAAAGATTCAGCATCCATCTATTTCCAATTTCCTAAAGTTCTATCACATTCATATTCACCACCTTCATGGAAAATACGTTTGATGAGATAGCTTGGGGTTACATCAAAAGATGGGTTCCAAACATCAATTTCAGTTGGAGCAATCTAAACTCCCATAACATGAGTAAGTTCATTCTTAGGACGCTATTCAATATGTATGTCTGCTCCTCTCAAAGTGTTTTCATCAATTGTTTAAGTAGGAAGTGCAATATAAAAATTAACGTTATGGTGCTTAGCCAAAACTGCAAAAGTATATGTACCTATTTCAATAAAAAAATATGTTTTAAATATAAACTTATTTATTTAGCAATAAAACAGAAAGAGAGTATATCAATTGAGTAAGTATCTTTTCAAGTAATTTAATCTCTACATTAAAATTAATCAATTAGTAATGGGGGAAAGTATACTGTAATTTCCATTAATATGGCAAAAATTACTTTTATTTTTAAAGTTTTATATGTTAATAGAATAATAATTTTACCTATTTTATTTGCAGTGTCTCCATTCTTTGCAACTCTATCTGCTCCTGCAACAACAAAGTCGATATTACCTTGTTACATTAGGAATCCTGCCATACTATCAGTGATTAAAGTAGCAGGGAGTTTATCTAAAACTGCTTCAGATGCAGTTAAACGAGCTCCTTAGTTATAAGGTCTAGTTTCAGCAACATAAAGTCTTTCTAAACGTCCACGTCTATGCAATTCTCTAACTATACCTAAGGCAGTACCATCTCCAGGAGTAGCAAGCTTACCAGTATTGCAAATAGTTAAAACTTAAAGCTTAGCATTTTGACCAGCTTTTTCAGGATGCTTTTCTTCAAAGTCTCTGATAATAGCATCAACTCCTATGATTGACATTTATCTACATGCATCTATGTATTGTTAATTGAAAGAATCTATAAGCTAGAATAGTTGCTACTTTAATTATTGCACCTAAGAAGCATCATCTAAATTTTATTATGAGCTGTAGTCATTGACAGCTTATCTTACTCTTTCAGTGTCATTTTGCAAGTTTACAGCAGTTGGGCGAGATGTACGGAGGTAATCAACAGCTTACAAAACATACTTTCTCAATTCTTCTACGCTCTTGAATTATCTATTGAATAATTCATTGCGCAAACCCTAAGTAGCAATAACTGCAATTAGAGGAGCACCACGAACATTCATATCCTTGATAACTCTCCAGGAATCTTCTAAAGTGTTGATGCGGATTTCCTCAATCTTTAAAGGTAGCTTAAGCTAGTCGAGAACATAGAAATGATCCTCAGCTTCTCTTCTAAATGTCTAAAATTATTCCATTTTATAAATTGAACCTATTTGATAAATATGCTTTGATTTAAATCTAAAAATTTTCAATTTTTTATTTGATAATATATTTATAGAATTCCAAAATTGATTGATTTATTTATGAATGTTAGGTAGAGGTAATAAGCTAACTTGGAATGTTAATAAAGAAATTAAAGATTTTTAATGAAAGATATTTTTTCTAAAGTTTTTATTTTCCTTTATTTTAGAAAATCCTTAACAATAATGAGAAGATTTATTAAAAAGAATATCTAAAGAATATTTACAGAAAATTGATAGAAAATTTAAAAAGTAGCTTCTCTTTAATAAATAAATAAATAAAAACAATCCAGATACAAAAGTCAAATTTATTTGTTTATAATTTAGAACAAATTTCGTCAAAAATTAAATAATAAATCAAAAAGGTATTTATTATGAATATTGGATTATGAGATTTTCATATTCATATTATCTAATTTTAACACAATAAATCAATCTTTTACTTGAAATCTGTATTTACTTTTTTAATACTTTTATTAAATTATTTTAAATTAGTTTCACAGAGATCATTCTTAATTTATAAATTCTAACAAACTAAAAATAACTTTGCAGGGATTACATTCAGAATCTCTCTCTCTTTTAGAAAAAAAATAAAATAAAATTTTAGCCAATTACTTTATTTACTTAAATTTTCAAAAATAGAAAACATTGAAAAGAATAAAGTTAACTAAGTGATAGAAAGTTAAATGAAAATGATCATAAAATAATATTAATTTAATACATAGGAAATAGTTTTAATAAAATACTAATATCATTTGAATTTAATATAATTTAACGATGGGAATAAGTAAAATAAGTTAGTTTCATTTAATTTTAATATAAAAATATTTTTGATTGATTGTTGTTTTTAGTTTTTAAAAAATTGTTTAAGATTTATAAATTATTGCGAATTTTATCTAGCTATCATTATAAGATAAACTAGTTTATATATTGATTGTTATTCAATAAGAGGTTGATGATGAAGTTGATTACTGTTGTTATTGCTGAAGTATTTCATTTATTTTCTCAGTTACGTATGAAGGATGAGGACGATTTTCATAGGATGTACATTTTTCTATTAGTTTTATAATTTCAGAATTTATGTGTAGTGTTTCTTTTTATGATACTTAGCTCATATAATGAAGCCATAAACTTTATTTATTTTCCAGAGCTTTTCTTACATCTTATAAATTTTTGATACCTTTCCAAGGCTCATTTCCAGTGACCATTTCAAATAGAAGACAACCAAAACTCCAGACATCAGTTGTGGGTGTTAACCTTTCCATATCGAAATGCTCTAGAGGGCAGTAGCGAGGAGTAAAACCAAGTATGTTGGTGTCATGAGTATATGGTTTATTGTTAAATTTGGAAGTACCAAAATCAATAATTTTAATGTTTTAATTTTAATCTAATAATATATTCTAAGGTTTTAAATCTGAATGAATAATATTATTATTGTACAGTGTTTCTATGCCCTCTGCAATTTATAGAGATAGTTCAATGCATTTTTTAATATAATTTGGTTTGGTTCTTGTTTAATTTATAAATTTCTTTAAGTCACATGTAATAAATCTATTTTTATCATACGTTCCTATCAATTCCATGAATATTGCAAAAATAAATTATTCTCTTCCTGACATTTCATTACGGCGAATATCAAATGAGATACCAAATAAATGAACAAATTACTAACTGCTAAAGGTATTGACTTTAAGTAAAATCTTTATTTCATTAAAAATTCCTTCAAGAGTTTCTGCCATAATTGACGAGCATTCATCTAAATCGTATTCAAATACTTTTTAAGCCATCTCTTTATCACCAACTTTAGATTTAAAAACTGCACAAAAACCACCTTTTCCCAAACGTTGAGAGTGATCAAATTTGATTAAATGTGGAGGATAAAATCTAATAGGTGGTTACAGCTAATGCTAAATTCCCTTTTAATTGCTTGATTCTCTGACATTTTCTATATGTCTTTTAATATTTTTAAATTAATTTTCAATTTCTTCAACTTAGCTGTCAAAATTGTTAGTCCTTGAACACTTAACTAATCTTTCTTATAGCGTATCAAATTACATATACAATTCATCATATTGCAAATTATTATTTTGAGTTAGAATATTTTATATTTCTTGTTTATCAAAATGTTAGCTCTAATTCACATTCTCCTATTCCATTCTTTATATTTTTTTCAAGAGATCTTCTTTTTCTTTTCTCAATTATTAGATATCCTCTTTAAATCTCTAAATGTTCTTTATATAGCTATCTTACTAGATTTCTTTTTCAATTATCAGATTTGTATAGTTTTATTAAAGCTTAGAATCATTATTTTCACTCTTGTCCTAAGCAGTAGGCTCAATACTACTTTTAGTTTTTTTTGAGCCTGCCCTTAACAAGAATTTTCTGTTTTAATTTTGAAAGAAATAATTCTGATTTGGAATTTATTATGTTGCTTGAACTTAAGTTTGAGTAGAAAAAGGGATCTTTATTTTTGGTTAAAAAGGTGATGAATTCAGATTATTTAATACAATATTTTCTTAAACATAGCCCGTTTTTTTAGCAATCTTGTCCAATGGTAAACTATCCTTTTCTTCAAAAATTGGTTATAGTTATCTTGCTGTTAGCAGGTTCTTTTAAGAAATCTTTTTATTCAATTCTGGAGTCTCAGGATTTCCTGATGACATAGACGAGAATTGCATTAATTAAATCTATGATAATTCATTTAATTATTCACTATCTTATTAATAGTATTGAGATGCGCTTGTACTGAAATTAATATTCTTAGAAGAAGAGTTATTTAAACTCATATTTTACTTTGATGATGGCCTAATTGATAACAATTAATAAGAAGACGTTGGAGAAATTTGTATATTCTGATTTTATTGAAGTTGTTGGTATTATAAAGGTGTCATAACTGGCATCCTTTCTTATCTTTGAGAAAGTACCTAGTTTGGAATTATGCTTAAACTGCTATTGATTATATTTAATTTTGGAATCTATTGAGAATTATATTCACTTAGCTTTCTCTATTTTTACCCACTTTAGAGATTCCTATTAAGCTAAGCACTCTTCATTGAGTGCTTAAACCTTTTATTGGGAAATTAATCATTTGTATTGTTATTAAACTAGGATTTGCTGCCATTCATATTTTAAGAAAATAACTAAAGTGAGGTTTTTAATAAACTCTCTTAAGATGTTTTAATCCTTCGATGCTCTATCATAGGTGAAAGACTCCTGGGATTTCTAGATACTTTCTGATCACTTTCCTAAAGCTTAGGGAGTTAGATCCCTGTCTTATTTTTTTCAGGAAAGTTGTATCCGCTTGCTTAAATAATAAGTTTTTATTAATTCAATTTAGATTTTTGTATTGCACTCATTTTGAAAGTGATATTACAAAAAAGAATAATCTTCACTTAAATTAAATTATCTTTCACCTACTCTATTATCTATTTAGTATAGACAAAAAGTTTTTTATTAATATTTAAAACTTGATGAAAGCTAAATACGAGTTATTGTAGATGTTAAATGAAAAATTAAATAAAAAATAAGTGCCAAAACATTTAATCTCCAAATCTATTAACATACCAAAATTTAATTACTAAATGATATTGTTTACCACCAATCATCAATTATCAATTATTAATTATTAAAATTAAATTTCCACCATCATTAATTTGCAAATTTTCATTTCAAGAAAATTTTAAACTAATAAATTTAATAATTTAAATTTCTTCATTTGAAAATATCTATAAATTAATTAGCAGATCAAAAACAAATTTTTATAGTAATCAGTAATCTACTTACCCTTCCTTAAATTTATTTTTTTATTTTCGATATCACAAACACAGTATTAAATACAAAATATTTATCAAATAAAACGATTAGAAGGTTTTATTTAAATAATAAAATTTTATATACACTTCATTGAATTTTTTATTAACGAGCTGGAAAGATAAATAAAATTTTTTTGAATTATTATTTTTCAAAAAATTGCAAATCTAATTAACTTCAACTACTTATTTAATAGTCACTTTTATAATAAATATTACAGCATCTGGTAAAATAAAACAAAAATTAAAAAATGTAATTAAAATTTTAAAGTTTTAAAATAATTTTTTTAGCTTTTTTAAAATTAATGAAATTTATTTATTAGAATCACTTATTCAAAAATAAAAATAGCAAATTAACTAATAATAATTTAGGTCAAATTGTAATTAATTTGGATTATTTTTTTAACTTCTACTGTCATTTTAATTCTAAAATATTATATTTTTATTTGATTGAAATGAATAACTATTTAATATCATAACTGTGAAAGTAAATTGTTGTTATCAGATTAAATTTCTAATTTGATTTTATAAATTTTTAAAGAAAATTTAAAATTGATTTTATTTGATTAATTAATTTATTTGATATTAGGAAATACTAACTTACTTAGAAGATAGCATTTAAACTAAAAAGTATTGATTATTTAAAAACTAGCAATTATCATATCAGTATATTGTACTGATTTTTTTTAG
Source organism: Tetrahymena elliotti 4EA (assembly GCA_000231825.2). Lineage (NCBI taxonomy): Eukaryota > Ciliophora > Oligohymenophorea > Hymenostomatida > Tetrahymenidae > Tetrahymena > Tetrahymena elliotti. Next base: position 1,107,272 of record JH720296.1, read on the forward strand.
TTCTTTAGAAATAAACATTTTCTAAAATTATCAAATTATTATACAAAAAAGTATTCATCATTAATATTAAACATTTAAAAAATGAATTAATTTTTGTTAATTTATCTTTTTAAAGATATAAAATGATAAAATTAAAATAAATTTATATATAAAAATAAAATTTTAGGTTGAGAAGAAATTATTGAATTCCTTAAGAAAAAAATTTTTTTTGTTTTAATTTTGATATCGTTCTGATATTATGTTTTCGATAGTTTATTTGAATACTTTTTTATAGAGCTTCATTCTGTTTTTATATATAATAAATTATCAGTAACATAAAAGCTCAATTATTTTAGAATTTCTAATTATAGTATTGCTTTTAATTGTTTTTGCACTGTTGATTACTTATTTTGCTATTAAAATAGATTGTTTACTTTTTTTCTGGTGAATAAATGTTAAAAATATACATTATTCTTAATGTGATAGACTGTTTTTTTATTTTGTTTAAGTTCTATTTAAGTATCTTCACTTTTCAATAACTAAATATTACTTAATATCAAGAATCAAAATATTTTCATAAAATGACAGAAAACCATCATGTAAAAATTGCTTAAAGAAATCCATAATATATTATTTTTAAAGAAAAAATTAGAGATATCATCATTTGAAGATATTAATAGGATAAAATATGAGAAACCTTCTTCATTATCTGTTTTATTTGAGTAAATTTAGATTGAAATTAGGCAATTTTAAAAAATTATTTAGTACACAATTCTTAGGAGAGGAAAAAGTAGGAGAATTAAGCAAGTTGATCAAGGAATAAACTTAACTTATAGATTTGATATTAGTTATGAAGTAATTTATATATCAGCATTTGTTTTGATTTTTTACTATTTCCATTTTTAGCTATAATCAAATGGGAGACATAGGAGCGAAGGAAATAGGAGAATGCTTTTTAGATTTAAAAGATTTAAGAACTTTAGATTTATAGTTAAGGTAAGCCTTACATAAATTAATATTTATAAAAGCATATTATTATAAATATAGAGGAAATTAAATAAGTCTTTAAGGAGCTTAAGATCTAGCGAAAGGGTTAAGCGAGTTAACAAATCTTTAAAAACTTAATTTTAACATATCGTAATAAAATTAATTGTCAATTAAAGAAAATTGCGTCATAAAAAATAAATAAATATTGATTAATAGGTCGAATCAAATTTAATCTGAGTAATATGAATACTTACTTTAGAGCTTATCAAAAATGAGAAAATTAATTTAAATCGATATTGCTTTACAGTAAGCATTTTAATATTTTTAATTTCTTAATTTATTTAAAAAAACAAAAGAGATGTCAAAAATGAAGGGTGTAACTTTCTATGTTAAGCTCTTTAAAAGTGTAATCTTTTGCAAATTGTTAAATTTGAACTGGCGTAACCAACTATAAATTGCTTACTTTTTTTTTTCATATTAAAATTTTTGATATAGGTTTAGCAGCATAGATGAAAATGGCGCTAGTCATATTGGATAAATGTTGACTCAATTGAATAAACTGCAATATTTGGAGCTCAATTTATTGTAATTTTGTTAAGGATTTTTAAATTCTAACAGAAAAAAGTTAATAAACTCAATTTTGTTAGATAATTTCAATCTGAAAAAAGAATTAATTGTTACATTTAGTTACAAATAAATAGCTTCATTTCAAAAATGTTAAAAAATATTAAATTAAAATTAGCTTCAACCCTATTGGGACTCAAGGCATGAAGAACATATTAGACGGTATATCATAATGCAAAGATTTAGAATATTTATCTTTGAATTTTAAGTAAATAATTTTTTACTCTATACTAACAATCCAACAATTAATTTAAATATTTAGCAATTCTGGGGAGAAAGGAGAAGAAGGTGGAATAATTCTAGCTTAAAAAATTTCTTCTTTCAATCAATTAAAGTACTTACACCTAGTCATATCGTAAATTTTTCTATTTTTCTTTACTAAAGCTAATGATTTATCTTTTTAGAAGCTCATTTATTCAAGACACAGGATATGAAGCACTGTAAAATGCCATCTTAAGCCTAAAGTATTTGAACAAACTTCGTTTATCATTAGAGTAAATATATTTATCAAATATAAACATTAAAAAATATTTTATAATAATAGTAATAATCAAATAAATAAATATTAACCAAAAGACATACACATAGCTTTTTAGAGAAAAAGCAGTAAATTAGTATAATTTAATTTATTTATTTGATTAATCAAGTGTCCTCAATTCATAAAAAAATTTTTGTTTGGTTTTGTTTTTCTATTTTACCTTGTTTGTTTTTTTGTTTTGAGATAAATTCAATCAATTTATTTTATTTTTAAAATTGTTATGCTATTTATCTTAAGATATACTTGTGTATTAATTAATTGAGATAGAAAATATCTTTATAGCATAAATTCATTTAATTTTGAGAATGATGTTTTATTTTTGCTAAAGAAATTTATCCTAATTTGCTGAAGAAATTTATCCTAATTTACCTTATTTACTGAAGAGATTAGTCTATTCATATTTCTATTTATCTATCTCAATTTTTAAATTTCAATTTATTCTTAACTAAATTTTTTCTTTGCCTGTATTTTAATTTCTGATAAGAGTAGTAGTACTAATTTTTGTTAATTGAAAGGATAGATTATCTTAAATTAACACTTTCTCAGTCTTTGAGATAGCTTTCCTTTTTTTATGTAAACAGATCCACAAAATAAAAATTTAATGAATTTATTAAGCCTAGAAAGATTTAATTACTTTGTAATAATATAAACAAATAAAATTGAAAAAAATTCAGATAAATTTTAATTCACATCAAAAATGAAAATTGAAAGCTAATTTAAATTATTTGACCTGGTTAAATTCAACGAGATCAAATAATCTTTACCTGAAGCTAAGTTGACTATGTGCTATCAACACAACAAAAGAGTTTCTGTGATTGGTTTCTAAACTAATGAAGACAAATCTACTTAAGTCAAGTTGTTCTGTTAAGACTGTGATTTTGATGCCAAAAAGTCTTACAACTTAAAAAAATATTTGACAAAGGTTCTTGATGAAAGTGTACTAATAAATAGAGTACAAAAAGAAGACCAACATATTATACAAAAAGCTGAGTAGCTTTCCTACTAACTCACTAAATTGATGACTGATATTGAGGAATCTATCCGTAATTTAGTCTAACTAAAATAAAAAGCTTAAAATTTAGCTTCTATAACTCTAAAAAAACTTTAATTAGCTTCAGCACCTCTTTAAAACACAATGCAAAATGTAGAAAATATAATAAATGAGAATGTAGACTTCATAGAATTATCATAAAACATATCTCTTTTGAATGAAAGATTTGTTTTCGACCTTAGGTCTTAAACAATTTAATCCAAATTAATTTCAGAATTCCTAAATTTGTAAGAACTAAAATAATTATCTGAGACATGCAAGAGCCAGATTGAGCTAATTAATTCTTTAGAATCTAAATCTTTGAGTAAATATATAAATTAAGATTTTTCTATTTTTAATTTAGATCATTATGATTTTTGTTAAAAGAATTTATCTAATTTAAAAAGAAAAAAATACTCTTTCTCAATTTCCGAAAATTTAATTTTTAATTTTATGTTATTTTAATAAAGACTTTTCTAAACAAATCCTCAGAGAAAGCTATAACAAATCTTGTGTCAGTACAGTTTAATCATTGGAAGATTTGACTATTGAAAGCATGACATCAAGCTGGGGTGCTAATAACTAATTTGAATCAGAAAAGTAAATTGATGTAAGTAAATAACTATACTTAAATTAAAAAGTGTAATTAAAGTCAAATTTATTCTTATTAATAGGAGATTTGGAGGTGGGGGGAATAGGAATCTTTGTAACATTGTGTGGAAAAATCTCTAGTAGTTGGTTGCGTAAGATATTTTTCTTTTATTACTTAAATTAAAATTACTAAAAATAGCTAAAAGAATTTAATTTGAAGAGACAACACTAAGAAAACCACATTCCATCTTAAAAGTTGCTGGTATTTATCAAATTTAATCGCCTCAAAATATTAATTTATTAAATTAAATATTAGTGTCACAAATGCTCTATAATCTATGAAAGGATCAAATCATCAATAAAAAATTCTTAGCCAGCCAATGAAAAAATTTCACTTATTGCAATGAAAAATTGACTAAAAATACAAATCTTTTAATACCTCATCCAAATTAATATTAATAAAAATGCCACCTCAAAAACTAAAATAAACATCTATCAATCACCTCTTATTCTAAAAAAAACTGGTTTATCTTACACAATAAAATATTAAAAATAAAATACATAATAAATAAAAAAATATTAACCAAATCAAACAAAATTATTAATTCAACTTAATCTCTCTATCTCTCTCAAATCAACTTTAAAAATTAACTCTAATAAAATTTATTTGTAATCAAATCTGTTTATTCAACTCTATCTGCATTTTTTTAAATTACATTTACCAAAAAATACAATAAATTATTATTTCTTCTCATTTATTTACTAGAATTACTCCTATTCAATGGATAATAGAGAATGAAAGTTTGGAAATTAAAATTCTTAAAAACCTCAATTTTCGCATATTTTTTGGAAAGCGAGAACTGAATCAATTAATTGATGATTTAAGGTATATTTGATTAAAGAAAGATTTTGTGTGTTTCTTAAATATTTTTTTGTAAAAAGATAAATTAAAAATTTCCGAATTAATAGATTCTTATTTTTCTAATTTAATTTTTTTACTGCAAATATTTTGTTTACAAATAAATCCTCAATTGATTAATAAATAAGAATTTTTATTAATATCAGAAATATTCTATTTATCCTCTGATCTTCATTTTGCTTATTATTATTTGATTTTCTTACTGATCAATACTTAAACTAAAGATAAAATTATTAATTAATATTGAAGACGATGTTTTAGTTTTAACTGTAAAATAAAATTCATTCTTTTTTCTTAAGCTTTAGGAATATATATGAGCTATCAGTTGAAATGTCTTTATAGTTTTTATTATCAACTTACAAAATACTTTCATTTTAAAAAGAGAATTACTGATTTTAGAAGATTCTTTAAATGCTGCTTTGTCTAGATGTTTATAGTTTGGAATAGCTTGATCTTTTTGTACTCTTTGGTACTTGCACAATATCAAAGCTATTTTGCTTATAGGTTTTTCTGACATTTTTGGGATATTAATTATAAATCAAGCTGTTATTTGTAACATCTCTTAAATTAGATTGTATAGTTCCTTTTCTAGTTCTATTTTGCTATGATAGCTCATCTATGTCTTATTCATTATTTAAAATTTATGCTTATTTTTTTCCTTTATACTTAGCTCTCTCTACTATCATTCCTAATTCTCTCTTATTAAATTGAAATAGCTCTTCATCCTCTTCTTCATTGTCCAATTCATAATCATCCTCATAATCTTTATTATCTTATTCTTATTTCATTTACCCAAAGTTTTAGCTTGTATCAAAACTTTCGTTTGCATAAAAGTCCATGCTTTAATTAATTAACAAGTTTTATTATGAAGGCTTCTCAGAAGATAATAAAGAACTTTATTTTTAGGTACTTCTTTTGACTGAATAAGTATTTGATTTATATTTCAAATAATTTTTGTGATAATTATTTTATTATATCTCATAAATTGCTTGGTTTTTTGCTTGTATATGGCTATTATTTTAAAGGTCTTTTTGCTCTTCAAAGTTTATTTCAGAAAGATGTTTGACAAAATGGAATTTCATATCAACTTTATTTCTAGTATGTGGCATGCTTTAAATAATAGCATTATTTTTATCTTAAATTGTGATATCATCTACATTTGATCCAACATTTGTAGAGTTATCCAATGTTAAAGGATTGCTCTTATCTTTATTTATTGATGGAAATATTTTAATTTACTTTTAATTCGAATTTTAATTAGGAAGTTATTAATTCACCTAAGAAATAAAAATAGAATCACAAAAAAGATCAACTTAGCTTGAAGGAGCTTACTTTTATTCTGTAACAGGACAAGGGGAGAGACTCTATTTTCTATTTCTTATTTCATCTATTTTTTACTTTGATAGAAGTTTTGAAGTAGGAGAAATACCAATATGATCAACATTAAAATGTTTTTATGAAAGAATTTGGTTTAAGTTTTAACATTTCTCCTCAATATCTACAGATTTCTCTTTTCTTATATATTCAAATTTTTTAAGCAATGCATTCCTATCACTTTCGAATTTTAGTTTACCTATCATTTTAGTCATATCTATTTAAGAAAATTTATTATTGTTTGAAGAACTATTTATTTCTAAGCAACTATTATTATTCAAATTATTGTTATAACTTTAATTTTTATTCCTATTATTGTTGTTGGGTGTGCAAACAGTAGTTTATATTTTCTATTCATTTAAATCAGTATTTTTAGTATTAATATAAAATCTATTTTATTTTATGCTTGGCAATACTTCATTTTATTATTGTTATTTTTTTTAATTCTAGTCAACAGATACAAATCTGATTCTCTTATTTTATGAATTATCTTTATTTTATTAACAGTCAAATTTCTTTCTCCAAGATCCTTAGTTCAAGTTAAAAATCTACTAATTAATAGTTTTAGACATCAGCATAGTATAGAATTCATTTTTATTTAGCTTACAATTTCCATCCCTATCGATTAAATGCAAAATATTGTTAAAGGAATCTCTATCCATAAAGTTTTATTTTCCTAATTTCTTCATAACATGATAAAAACCCTATAAATTGATTGATTAATCTTTATCAGTTTGGCCATCTAAGTTCATTTAATATTTATAAACACCTGGAGAATTTTAAATAACAGTATCATAAAGTTCATCTAACTGTTGCTTATCATAAAGCTATTCTGCTTTCCATAAATAATTTATATTCGCTCTCACTCTATATCTCTTTCGCAAACAATTTTAGTACTCCTTTTTCATGAGTAAGCTTTTATTTTGAGCAAATTGATCATTTTTAGATGAGTAATCTTTTATTTCATTCTAACTAGCATTTTACAAAAGAGATTTATCATTTTTTAAAGGAGATTTAGAACTTATTTATTTATTTTGGTCTGACTGATTTCTATATTTCATTATTTAACCTCAGATATCACTTTCTTTATAACAATGCTTTTTAGCTCTAAATTAATTAAATACTAATATTTGCAAAACCATGAAAATAAATATCTTTTATGAGTTTATAAAAATTTGATTGCCAGTAAATGCGCAAAATAGTAATGAATTACTAGCTAATTTACCATGAATCAAAAAACAACAATTGTATGGAATTCCAATAAAAAATAATAGCCATATATTTTATTTATAAAATAATAACATTTTCCTTATTTATTTTTATAGTTTCAAAATGAGTAAAAATTATTTTTATTTATTTTACCCATTAATCATGAATATTTATTGGAAAGAAAGATAATTTAAAAATATTATCAGAAAAATAAAGTAATCGTTTTCATTATTTCTCCATATTAGTTATAATTAAAAATAACCATTGATCTTTTAATTCCTACTTTTTGTAATTTTTTCTTCAAAGCAAGATATTTTATTATGCTTTATTGATATTTGAATTGCTATTTTATCAATTAAATTTAATACTAAACATTACATTTTTTATAAATTACTAATATTTTATAATCACATCTTAATATATAAAAATAAAACTTTAAGAATATTCAAGAGTGTTCAAAAAATAAAGTAAGAGTTTTTGAATTTAGAATAAAAAAATTTATCTTTCATATTACTTTTATGCTTTTAATTTATAAATAAATTTAAGTGATTTTCAAAATAAATAAGTAAAAATACATTAATTAGTTATGGCCAATCATTAAAAAAGATATTTAATGCATTAATTAATTTTTTTTGTAGGTTAAATAATAATTTTCACATTTTTAAATTATATAAAATAATATTTTTTGTATTCTCTAAAAAGAAAAACAGAATAAATAAGTTAAAATATTCTAATAGGTTAACTTTATTGACTGTTTAATAAATAGCCTTACCTATTTCAAGAATTAAATTATATTAAAGAAAAAATAACAAATTAAATAACTTAAAAAACATCTAAAAGGGAAAATGGATTAAAGTAAATAATAAGATTATTGTTAAAAGCATTCAGGAAAAAAGATCACAAGCCTAATAATTGATATTAAAAACTATTGCCTACTTCCGATGTGCAATTTATGTGTTATTTTAAATAAATGTTTAGATAAAACATTAGATTTAGATGATATTTTATCTAAAAAAAAATGAATCCTAAATTGGCCTCCCATAGACAAAACAAATATAATTGAGGATTTATATGAGTAAATTTAAGGAACTGATGTTGAACATAAAATTTAAAAAGTCTAATCTGAATTTACCAAAATGAAGCATACCCTTTTAGAAAAAATAAATCTTCTTGAAAAATAAATCATTTAAGATATTAACAAAAACTATGAGACAATAATAAAATCTTATTAAAATATATCTTAAATATAGGAATTTAATAGTTTAATCTCACAATATGAAGGAAAAATAAATTAAATTTAATAATCTGAAAGCATTAACACAATCATAAAGTAGCTTTTACAAAAAAAAGAATTAAACCAATAATAGTTAGAGAATGATTTTAAAAATTTTACCTAAAAAAACGATACTTTAGAGAAAATAAAATCAAGATTGGGCTTTATTTTAGATTAATTAACAAATATTAACAATGAAAATTTTGAAAAATCTCATAATGAAGAACGAGAGGAAAAGAATGAAAAACAAAAAAATAAGAGCCATAAATTTATACCCTAAACTAATAATAATTGCAAGCATATATAATAGACAAGCAACAATACTAACAATAAAAAGATACTTTAAATTAATATTTATTATAAATGATGGAGATAATTGAAGATCCTAAAGGTTTAGCTCAAAAAAATTTTGCCAAAATTTAATATCATCATCATAAACTTAGATTTAGAAAAGGTAACTAAATAGACTCAAGGGAATGGGCATGTGATGAATAAAAGTCATAATAGTGCACTAACTAATCATTTAGTAAATAAGATGGGTTTAGATGTGATTAGTGTGATTATGACTGTTGCATAAAATGTGCTTTTTAATGACCCCTTGGATGCTCATAATTTAAAAATTATTGATTAACCAAACAAAAATGTGAATACAATTTTAAATTTATGTAAAAAGAAATTATTTTTCATTGATCATTACTTAAATAACTCATGTAGGAATTTGCGATTTAATAATTTGCGTAATTTAAAATTTGCTAAATAAAAAATTCATTTTTTAAGGATGAACAATTAGTATAATTAAGTTCTAATTAAGGATGTTTTATTTAGGCATTTAATATTAAAAATTTACATCAACAAAAAAATAAAAAATTATGTTACTTTTAAAGAATATTTTCATCAGCATAAAATTGAAATAGAAAGAATAAAAATATCATTATTTTTTAATAACTATTTTATTTTTAAAAATAAAATCTTTATCAAATTCATGATTTTTAAATATCAAATTATAAAAAATTAAATTTTTTGTACAATGTCTATTTTATTCATAATTATGAAATTAATATTTTGCTTTCTTTTTTATCTAATCTATAAAATTGACCATTTAATCATTTTATTATCTAAAAAAAATATTTGGCAATCTTTCAAATTCTTTTTTTAAATAAAAATAAATTAGTTAACTTTTTCCTTTTATTTTTGTTTATTGAAAGTAACAAAAACACATTTTGATAAGAAAATAAATAAAGAAACTATAATCATTTTATCTATATATTAGTTATCATTTCTATAGCATTACTCGTCTTTTAATTGCTGTTTTATATCTAATGTTTATATTTGAATTCTAAATTTTGTGGATTAATGTTCTCATCATACTTACAGGCCAAGTATAATTAATGAGAAAATATAGCCACCATAACTAATATTATTGTTATAAGAGCTTGTTATAAATTAAATAATAATATTAATTTTTGTCTACTGAAATAAACAAATTACTCATTTTAGATTCATTTTGTTTTAGTATTTATTTTTGATAGGTTAGTAAATCTGGCTTTGGGACTATAGCTAAGATGGTTATGAAAAGTATCAAACAAATCTATAACCCAGAGAAAATAGCTTTGACAAAAGTATTTATCTAAAATAAAAATTTTAAAATAAAAATAAATAATTTAATGCTTTACTTCTCTCCATTTTATATTAATCATTTCATTAATCATGAATATTCCAGTAAGCTCTAATCCATAATAGAACATTTGTTAGTCCATTTCATTGAATAGTATAAATAATTGAATAATTAAAATTATATTAAAAAATTTGCAGTACTTTCCACCTAAAGGAATATACACATATTTTTTAATCCATAAATAATAACTTCTTTCATAATTTCTAAAAATATCTTTTATATTTTAAAAGTTAAGTATCATTTTTCCTACATTATCAGGAGGATAAATATCATTAGAAACACTCCAATAATAGCACAATTTCCAATAAAACATCTAAATAGCCCTATTTTTAATTAAGTATATTACTTAAAGTATTATAAAAAAATAAAATAAGAATAACTACCACTTCCAAATCACATAAGAAATAAGAGTTATAATGGTAGATGCTGGTTACTATTTTCTTATCCAGATATACTCGTTTTAAGCATGGGTTAAAAGGGCGGAAGGGAAAAATATGATGGTCAAAGCAAGAATAACGAAGTAAAGCAGACAGATTTTAACAAAGTACATTAGGTTCTTATTAAAAATTGTCTTTTCTTTAATAATTTCTTCATTTTGAAAAAATCTAATATTTCTATAATTATTTAATTCATTGTTGTCTTTATTTTCACTTTCTAATATCTAATCTTCATTCAAGTGTTGATATAAGTAATCATTAAATGTAATAATAGGACCTCTAAAGAAAAGAGGTGGGTAGTAGATATAAGATAAATAATTTAAAAAATTATAATTTTATTTTTAATGAGAGGACTCTATTCTTGTTTCATAGCATTTCATTACACCTGTGCATTTAGAGCATTTTTCGAAATGATCAGATTGGTTAATATAAACCTAAAATAAAGAATTATGATAATCCAAGCTAAAACTCAGACATCTTAGAATGAGATAAATTAATACGATATTCCAAAAGTAAGGAGATGAGCCATCAAAATTTGTCTTCATTGTTTAATAAATAAAAGTGTTTATGGATTTAAAAGATAATTTATAATTAAATTACTATTCCTGTTGAGATGTAGTCCATTTCAAATCCATCAAAAATAAAAGCAAGATTCAAAAATCCCAAATTTATAGTCCAACTATTTTAGATTATTTTATCTTGAATTATTGAAAATAAATAGTGTAATATTTACATAAAAAGAGTAAAGCACTTGTAAGGAGCGAAAATCTTTGTTAGAGTATAATTGAAAATTATAAATAATAGAGAGTAGATAGACTTGAGCCTAAATAAAAGAAAAGCTAAAGCTAAGCCTACCAAAATATAGAATAACGAAAGAACTTTTTGTCTTTAATCATGGATTTAAAAGTAAGGTTTGATAATTTTTTGTGTGATGACTAAGAGTAATTTTAGAGTAAAAATGAGTTTACAAAAAAGATTAAGTTAATTCAAATTATTTACCTAAAAACACCAAAGGAGTTAATAGATAATATAGATGCAAATGAATGTTTCTCCACTCAAGATAAGATATATCCTTTTATTTATGAATCAATTTTAATTAAAAAATCAGATTATAATGTGTATTTTTATTAAACACATATATTTATATATCATTTTATAGTCTAGATTAATAAATTTCCATTTTTAAACTCAAATTACTTCAGAATAAGTCAATGAATCAATTCGCTGAACTCCCCTTATCTCATTAGTAGACCATAGTTCTTTTTATAATTTTATATCTTAGAAATAATAACTTAAATGAATTAAATTTACTGTAAACAAAGGCAACATTAATTGCTGCTAATGCTATCATGATAACAACTGAAATAACTAAAAAACTATATTGAATGCATTTTCTAAAACCCTCACAAACCTTTTTTGATTCGTTTTTTGGAGACTTATCATCTTCATCCCCTTACTTAGAAGGTGCATTTATCTCCATTTATATTTGTTAAATTTATTTAAAACGTTATCTTTATTTATCAATATTATGATTGCTGATTAATGCAAATAAACTGAATTATTTCTTTATGAAAAATTTCTTATGATTTCTCATAGAAACTAAATAAAATTGTTGATAAAAATAAAAATTGAATGAAATTTTAAATGGTTTTACATCAAAATTAATCAATTAATAAAACTCAAATTTTAATTGAAAGGCATATATAGAGATGGGTTTAACTATTTTAATTTTTAATATTTTATCATACTCATTACTTTAATATTTAACTATAAACACATTTAATATAAATTTATTACAAAGGAGAGGAAATGGGGTAAATGGATATTTATTTGGATGAATGGATGGATGGAGGGATTAAAAGAAAGGAATTAATAATTTTCATTTTATTTTGTTTTTTATCAAAGGTTAAAGATTTCTACACAGTTCAAGCTGGTGAAGAAGTTATCATTTACATTCTATCTAATAGCAGCTCTTCTAGATGGAGAAGGACTCTCAAATACGAATTATTCCATTTGCACTTTTTTATTCTTGTCAAAGAGAGAAATGTCTGCTACATTTTTAACAAAATGGTGCTTTTTTAATATATTTCTACTGTTAAAAGCAGAGGAGTTTTTAAGGGAAGGACTTTGAGGTAATTCTTTTAGCTTATCATCTAATTCCTTAAATTGTTCCGTTTAATCTATAACAGAGTTTCCTTCTGATTTTTTAATTTCTTACTTGTGACTAGGCGAAGAAAATAATTAAGAACTTTTCCCTAAAACTTAGAATGAAAAATCTTTTTCAAGTTCTAAATGAAGAGTACTCCCATTTTGTTAACTGAACCTTTTGTAAAGGAGACTTACATTATTAGGTGATGCTTAAATTTGATTGTATGATTGATTTTATTTTTTAGGAGATCTGCTTTAAGACCCAGCTGTCCTAGGACGAGTAGCTGAACGAAAGCTCTTACTTAAATCAATAAGCTATTTTTATTCTTTAAAGTCGCCTGTGTAAAATTAAAGATTTGTAGATCTCATTTAATCTCTAACAGGAGTTTCATTTCTTGAATTAGTTACTATAAAACTCTTGCTCATTTTTTCTCCTTAAACAAAATTTAGAATTTGTTTCTCATTTTAATATAAATCAGAAATAGGTAATCTTTTAGAAGCCTTGCTTGATGAAGCAGGTCTATTATTAATACTGCTTTTTAATATTCTTTATTTGTTTGGAGTGACTGCTGAAGGTTTTCTTGTAATAAGAGCTTAGTTAACGCTATTTTATTGAGTTTAAACAAGCTTTGCATTTGTGAATATAGTTTTTGGGTGAAGATTTTTAATTACTAATCCTTTTTATAATTCCTCAATTCTTTTTTTTTCATCAACTATTAGATTTGTTTAATTTTTATTTTGTGATAGTAAATTGCTGAAAGCTGATTTAAAAATTTATCTCTTTTTTGGGCTACTTTAAGTGTTTTAGATTTATATTAAATTTTAATCAAATTAATCCTCTTCATCCATATTTGGAATGGTTGCAACTGATTATTTCTTTTATTTCTCATATAACTTTTAAGAATCGAATTCTATGTTTTAAATACTTTTTATAGGTTACCAAACATTTATAGTTTATCTTTGACTACTTTTAGAAATTCTATCATTCTAATTATCCTATTTTGATTATTTTATTAATTTGTAAGGACTGTAATCGAAATGATTTTAAATCATAGGATTGCTGTTATCATAACACTCTAAGCTTTTCTTTCTAAAAGGAGTGTTAGGATTTGTTTTATAATATGCCCTAACGAATGTGTGACTAATATTTTATTGCGGATAAATGTTGTGATCAATAATTGCATTCTAAGTATGGTTAGTAGATGATGGACTTTGCATGCTAGTGGTAGTCATAATATAGTTATTTTTATCAGCTTACTTTGTAATAATAATTTTATTTTTTTATGATGTAGTCCTTTCTTTATTCTTGGTAAATTTTTTTGGCAAAATATTCATGTACGATTCATCATCATAGCTTTATAATTCATGATCACTCATTTCGCTATTACCTTACTCTTTATTACGAAAAATAAACAAGATTGGAATAATACTATACAAAATAAATTAATGAATCAAAATAATACTTTTTATAAAACTAAACATTTAATTTAATCAAGAAATGCTATGATAGATAATATTTGAATGAATGGATTTCCTTTCATTTAATCCATTTACTAACAAAAATATGCATTCATTATTCCTAATAATAAATGAATACTACAGAAAAGTTAATTTTGCTATTACAAAAATTGAAAAAATCATAATACTTCTTTTCATTTTGTCTTATTTATCATTCAAAGCTATATTTAATTTCAGCAATAAAATAACTAATCAAGAACTCTAATAAATTTTATGAAATATTCAATTCTTCTAAAAATATTAACACTCAATTTTCATTTTCAAACTAATTATTCATTTATTCTAATTCATATTGTTATTAAACAATCTATTCCAAAAATAAACACATTTGAATAAAATTATATAATATCTAAAAATACTCACATAAATAAAAGTAAAATATGAGTTTAAATTTTTATAAATCATTATAATGATAGGACTTAGATGATAAAAATTTCAATAAATCTGTAAATTCCTTTTTAAAAAATCGATTTTACAACATTATTTTTTAGATTGAGTTGTAAAAAAAGTATTAAATTTTTATTTTTTCAATTTTCTTATAAAAACAAAAGCAATTTTTTTAAATCATCATTATCTTAATTTAGTTAAGAATTTTAACTTACATCAAAAATAATTAAGATTAATATTTGTTTGTTTTTTATGATTCTTAACAATATTTTACAATTTAAGTGTAAAGAAAAGAATAATAATCTAACTTAAAAAGCTCTAACAATAATTTTACTTATAAAATAAAAAAAATTTTGAATAACTTTAGAGAAATAAAAAAAAATATTTTGATTCATAAAAAATCATTCAATCCTATATTTAGTTAATAAATTATATTCAATTACAAATTACTTTAGTTTTGACAAAAAAATGTAAGTATTACTTTTTTTTACTGATTTGTTTATTATCAATTTAATTTATAAAAATATTTTTCTGGTTTAAATGCTTAATTTTAGTTCTTCTGAATATTTAAATTCTGTATATTATCTCAAGTTAACAAAGCTTTAAATTTTCATTTCTTATTTAAATTACGATAATAATTGTTTGAGATACAATTTAATTTAAAATCATTTAAAAATAATCTTAAATTTATAAATCAGCAAAATAACTTAAAATTAATAAAAATATAAAAAAATATTAATTGAATTAAATTATTTTAACTTAAAAGATGAGGACCAAATAAATTTTTATTTTTTAGAATCAACCCTACAATTGAAAACTAAAAATTATTTTTATAATTTAACGTTAATAGAATAGGTCAATAATTTTTATGCTATTCATAAA
This sequence comes from Tetrahymena elliotti 4EA, assembly GCA_000231825.2. Taxonomy (NCBI): domain Eukaryota; phylum Ciliophora; class Oligohymenophorea; order Hymenostomatida; family Tetrahymenidae; genus Tetrahymena; species Tetrahymena elliotti. The sequence continues at coordinate 1,122,843 of JH720296.1, forward strand.
AAATTCATAGAAAAAACTTACAAAATTGCTTTTGGATTATCAAAATGTAGAAAGATAAATTTATATGTTATTTATTGATGTTAGTGTGTATCTTAGCTTAGAAAGAATCTCTTTATGAAGTATTTAGAAATAAGAAATAAGCGATTTGATATTTAGAAAATAAAAAGAAAAAAAATGGAAAGATTTGATAATAAAAGAAAACAAATTTGATTGTGGAATATTTATTATTTTAAATATAATATCTGTATAAACATAAATTTAGGATACAAAAAAAATTAATTTATAATTCGTAGTAAGTAAATTAAAAGCAATCAAATATAATCAATCATGAACTCTTTAACTTCATCTTCAGGCCCAAGAGATGTTATTTGCGCTCTTTTAAGAAACTTTTATACTTAAGGATGGTGTGCAGGCTCTGGTGGTGGTATTTCTATCAGAAAAAGTGATGATGAAATTTACGTTGCTCCTTCAGGTGTCTAAAAGGAACTTGTTTAGCCTGAAGATATCTATGTTATTAATGTTAAAGGAGAGGTTGTTGAATAACCATAAAACCCCAGATTAAAACCTTCAGAATGCACTCCTCTTTTTAATGCTGCTTATAAGCTTCGTCGTGCTGGAGCTGTTTTACACTCTCATGCGTTACCTGCCATGTTAGTTACTAAGCTTTTTGATACTGAATTTTAAACTATTGATCATGAAATGATTAAAGGTATTCCTAATCATCACAATACCGAATGGTGTGTTGTTCCTATCATAGAAAATACTGAAAAGGAATGTGAATTAACTGAACGTTTAAGTAATGCTATTAATGCTTACCCTCGTTCTAATGCTGTTTTAGTCCGCAATCATGGTGTCTACATTTGGGGAGAAAATTGGGAAAAAGCTAAAATACATGCTGAATGTTACCACTACTTATTCGATGCTGTTGTTGAAATGAAGAAATTAGGTTTGGAAATTCCACGTACAGTTTAAAGTAATGGCTAATTACGTGCTTGGTATATAGATGAAAGTGCTATTAACCAAGATGGTGATATTCGTGACAACTTACACTATCGTTCATACAAATGGGTAAATCCTGATTATTTAGCAACTATTGGTGTTGAACACTGGAGATTAGATGGTGAAGAAAATAATAAAGAACTTGAAAAGGTTTGCAAACAAAGAAATTATGCTTCCCGTGATTAAATTAAATGTGGTGCTCACTGTGACAATTATTAACAAATGTTATCTAACTTCAGAAAAGAGCACATCCATTTAGATGAAGAAATTCGTTACATTTTGGGTGGAAGTGGTTACTTTGATGTTCGTGATCATGAAGATAAATGGATCCGTATCCAAAGTGTTAAAGGTGATTTGATTGTTCTTCCTGAAGGTATTTACCATCGTTTTACTACTGACAGAAGTGATGGAGTTCATGCCATGAGATTATTTAAGGAAGAGCCTAAATGGACACCCTACAATCGTCCTTGTGATGAATTAGAAAGTCGTACTTAATACGTAGAAAAATTCTTAAGCAAATTCCAAAAATGATATTAAAAAAAAATCTTAAATAATTTTAAATTTGTAAAGGTCAATCTATTCTATCTTGTTATGCTTAATATTTTTAATTCGCCATCAATAAATTAGAAAAGAAAAAATTTTTGATAAATACTTCAATTTTTTTTACAAAGTGCTAATTTATTTACACTAAAAGATACTTTTAAGTTAAAGTAAATTTAATTTGACTTATTTTACCCAAAGATTATCTTTAAAGCTAAATATTTTTCATCTAATTCTTTTAGTATATCTCAACCCTCAAAACTTAAAATTTTTTAACTTAGAAATAAGCCAAGTATTTTAATACTTTAATTCCATTAAAATCCATAAATAGAAATAGATAAATTACATAATTATTCTTTTATTATTAATTATTGCAAAAAATATTTGATTGAATACAATAATAGTGTTGAATCAAATAATTAAAATAATTAAAAACATCCTCATATTTTTAAAAGAAAATATTAGTATTTACTTTTATTCCAGATTTAATTGAAATTTTTTTGGATAAAAGATCTGATCAAAATGAGATTAAAGAAATTTAGATAATTTTCTATCTTTTATGTTGATCGTTTACATACTGAAAAGAAAAAGACTATTGTTCTCCACATGTATGTTAATAGTTTTGATTTGAAATAATTTGAGATTAAAATAAAATGATAAGAGTATTGTTTGTTATTTTTGTTAAAGTAATTATATACAAATGTAGAATATTAATTATGAAGTTTATTTTTAATTTCCAAAAATAATTTCGGATTAAAATTGAAAAAATAGTTTTTTTTAATTTTTTAATTTTAAGAAAATTTTTATGAAATTCATTTTTGGGCTTCTTATGTTTTATTAGCTGCCTATTCTCCCTTTTTCTTTTCAATAGGCTTTTCTATTGTTTGTACTTTTAATTTTAAAGGCTTGAGCTCATCAGCTGATTAATAAAAATAAATGATTTAGCAAAGTATTATTACAATTTTAAAATATCTTACGATTGATTGCCCATGTAAAATTAGATTTACATTTAGAAGAATAACTATTTATGTCATCTATATAATTTTAAGTTTTATCAAATCTTATTATCCCTAATCCATTAAATTTTTTCACTCCTGTAATATCCATCATCCTTTTCCTATTTAAAATTACTTATAAATAACTCAAATATAAACAAACAAGCTCAGTTAAAATTTATTCGAATTTGAAGCTTATTTGATCATTAAAAAAATCTATTTTTGTATTAATAGGGTATAAAATATGATATTAACATGACTACTTTTAAATATTATAAAAACTTTTATTAATAATTTCTACTGCAAATAGGTGATAAGCTGTTTTAATATTTATTTTTAGTTTAATTGAATTCGTAAATATATTTCTTACCTTTGTGATTTTTATAGCAAGATAAGTTTGACATTCTTTCTATTACATAACTATAAAACTTCTTCAAGTATGTCATGAGATCTTATTATAATTTATTAGATTTAATTAGAGATATAAAATATTTATTTTAGTTACTCACGCTCATAGATTAAAACAACTGATTCAATGCAATCAGGATTATTTTTTAATTTTCTTGCTATACTTTTTAGGCCTATTAAAATATGGCTCATATTTAATGGTTGGACTTTGTGTTTTATTTCACTCTTTTTTGGGTCTTTTGAGCCTAAATCAAGATAATCGCTTAACTAATAAAATCCTCTGCATTCCCTTATGTAGTCATTAAAAGTATTCATAAATTTGGCACTTTCTGCCTCACTTAGTATTTCCCTAAATTAATAAAATTGAATACAGTATTGCAAAATTGAGAATATTTACAGAGAAAAGTCTAATGGCTAAAAAAATGAGGTCTTTGTTACAACTTTGGTGTTTTTTTAGTTTTATCCACCTTTTTAATTCTAATTTTTTTAATTGTTATTGTTGTTAGTATTTTGAGGGTTACTATTTTTGGATTTATTTTAAGACTATAATGTTCTCATAAATCTAAATATATATTTTCTTTTGTGCGAAATTATTTAATAAAACTAATCACTTTTTTTATAAGTAGATTTTATTTATGACTTTTAAGCATTAATTTTGAATATCTTAGATATATTCTACTTAACTCTCAAAATATCAAAATAGCCACTATATAAACTCCAAATTATACATATCTAAGACTATTCCAAGATACCAACCAAGTTTTTTTCTTACTCAAAATAATTTAAACCAAATAAGTTTTTCCTTCATCATTTCTTTTTAAAAATTATTTTTGAATATTTCAAAAAATTAAGTTTTTTTTTAAACTAGGAAAAATTAAATTTTAACATTTTTTTTTGATAATTAATTTCAATTAAAATTAACAAACTGTAAACTAAAAAGAGTTGAAACTATATTTTATTTTTCCATCAAAATTTGAATAATTTTCTATATTTTCTTTTTAACTTGAATACATATTTTGCAACATTTTGATGATATTTGAACAATACTCATGTTTATTAATTCAAGAAAAATAAAAAGAAATTATCTAAGTGATTGTCTGACAAATTGAATACAATTCTAATTAACATTAGAACAATATAAATAGTGATTATTTTTTTGCAGAATTATAAAAATTTATAATAATTAATATTAACTAAAAGAAAAAAATTAGAAAAAAATGAACGCAAAAGCTATTAAGGCATTCGTCGAATACTGTGGCGGCTGAGGCTACAGACCCCAATACAACATGGTCTCATAGAAAGTAAAGGAACTTTACCCTAACGCCTAAGTTGAAGGAAAAGCTATTCCTGGAGGATCAGGAGCTATGGAAGTTACAGTTTCAGTAGGTGAAAAATCCTAAAAAATTTGGTCTAAACTAGGTGGTGACTCTAGAATAGACTAAAATGCTTTGGTTGAATTGACCAAAAGACTTTAATAGTTTGTCAACTCCTCTTGACAGGCTTACTGTATTCTAAGATATGAGTAATTTTCTCCTCTTGTAGCATGAAAATGAATTAGAAAAATTGACTAAAACTTATTCCCTATGAAGGAAGATCTCTAAACTGAGAAGTGAGGTTTTCTTGAAATTATTTAAGAATGTTTTAGATCAATTAAGTATAAGACATATCTTGCCACTTGAGTTATTCTTAGAACACTAATAAATGATTTTCATTTTAAAAGAAATTTAAAAATAATAAAACCAACATTTGAAGAAATTAAAAAATAATTAGTTTTCATATTTTGTTATTAATAATACTCGTTTTGTATCTTTTCTTTTAAGATTGAATTTTTTTAATTAGATTATTTTTTGGCGAATTTTCTATTTAATTTATAATAATTAAAGACATCACAAAAAAACTAATTTTTTAATCATTATCTTTCTTTTCGACAAAATAAATGTAAAAAAAAAAATTGTAAAAAAGAATTGTTATCTAATTAATGTAAAAGAAATTTAAACAATAAATATTACAAAAAAGTTATTTTTAAAGTTGTAAAGAAAATGATTTAAAATTAATCTTAGTTCATCTAAAATAATTACTCATCTTATATCAAAATATTTAAATTCAGGAAAAATTGAATTAGATTTTTTCAAAAAAATAGATTTTATCATTTTATTGAGAATGATAAAAATTTTGAAATTAGAAAGTTTAAACTAAATTCTAAAAAGATCTTTTATTTCATTTAAATTTATAAAAATCTTTCAATTAAATTAATCAAATAAATATGTTAAAATACTTAAATTTGTAATATAAAGATAAACTTCATCTCATTTACAAAGACTATTTTTCTCAAAAACTCTATTATTTTAATAGCTATGAAGAAGAATGTTTGTTTATTAATCAAATTATTATTAATTTATATCTATAAAGATAGAAGAAATAAAATCATTTAAATTTTATTGAATTAAAATGATTTAAATGTCACTTCAAAGAAATCAAATTTAACACTTTTAGATTCCCATATTTTAAAATAAATTACAAAAATATTAAATAGTAATGAAGCAGAAGAGCCATAATGAATGAGGGAGGTATCTAAGGAGTAAAGAAAAATTAGAATAAATGAATGGTGGTACTACTTTAAAAACAATTAATTTTAACAATAAATTTATAGGATATTATTTATGAAATATTTAGAGATAAGTTATCGTTAACAAAAATTAAATTATACTTTAGATTATTTATGTACGCTTATTAGCAAATATTATTAATTATTTTAATTAATTGATAATTAAAACAAAATTTTGTAACACACTATTATTTAGCTGATTATTATAAATGATCAATAATTAGAATTAGTTTTAAATTGAGCCAACAGTTCATCATCCAAATGGCGATTATTCAAATTTTAAAAGAATGGATCCTCACTTAAGGAGTGATACCTCTAGTCCTTTTCAATCATCCACTCCTAGAATTTAGTATAGCAATAGGGATGATTCTCCAGTGATAAAATTTTTTAATTCCAAATAACTAATACCTAATTAATTAGCTTCTTAGCAATAGTACCCACATTTCAATAATTAGCAAGAGGATTTTAATGGGACTTACAATTAAGTATATTATCAGTAAATGCCTATTTAGTAAACTACTAATTAGGCTAATAAAAATCAGCTAGGTAAAATTTAATTGCTTAAAGTTAGTGATTAACATCCTCAACAGAATGTTCAAAATTAAAACTCTAGCAATAATTAGTAAAGCGAGCATTTAAATATGATTGAAATAGATAAAATTAATAATGCAATTAAGAATGATGAGCTTTCTCCTTTAAATTTTTAAGCATTAAAGGAAAGACCAGAAAAGAATCAAAAAAGAGAACGCAATCATTCATTACCTCTCTAGTTAGCATAATATATGAAACCAAGTGTTTTACTTGAGAAAATTACAAGCACATTCAAAAACAAAAGTCCTCAAAATGCGCTTATTGTTAATGAGCAATAAGTTAAAAATAGTTATTTCAACAATACAATGCCAACAACAGGAGTTTTAAAAAGCCCTATTGACGATTAATTTGCAAGATAGAATAAATCTTAAATGTTTTCTCCATAAGTAAGAATATTGTAATAAGAAATGCCTTTATAGGAACAGGTAAATAATTACTAAAAAATTGAACCTAGGTAGACCCGTTACTCTATTGGTTATATGTAGAATAATATTTCAAGTAGTGCATCTCCTAATTCTAAAGTTTATATAAGGACTAATTTATCTCCTTTACAATAATAAGTTTAGTCAAGTAGATAGTATCTATAATAGCCTTAATACATTTTTAGACCTACTACTATCCCTTTAAATACTTCTGCTGATTTTAGTCTTTCTAATTAAACTAACATTTAAAATTAATCTGGATTTATAACTGATAGAAATAATTCTATTTCATCATAAGATTTATCCAGATAACTAGTTAAAACTCCCAATCATAAGCCTATATTCTAACAACCTCTCCCTTATTAAAGAATCTAATAACAAAGATAATCAGTCTAATATACCCCACAATATCGTTAAAGTATTTCACATATTGGAGAAATAGCTGGAAATGATTTAAATGCTGTTAACAGAAGCCTAAATTAGTTACCTACTCAAAATGTTGTTGACATTTAAAGTAGAAATATAAAAATTTTACAAAATGGTATTCCAAACTAAATAAATCAGCCATACAATTTCCAATAAATATTACAGCCACCTCAGTAAATTTAAATCATTCAAAATCAACAATAAAATCAAGGATTTCCCCAAAAAATGTAAATATTTCATTTATTTTCATAATAAAAATTGATATGTTTAAAATAGATATAGTCAGCCATCTACATATAGACAGTATGAGGCTACAGAAAATAGTCAAATCTGTAAATAATTTATTTAATCTGTTTTTTTATTAAATTTTATAATAAATTAGTGTTAGAGAATTAGAAAAAAATTGAATAAAACCTCAATAAAGCCATTAATTAAAGGTACTAATAAAAAATATAAAATTAATAGGATTAAGCTATCTACATAAATAACTAAGCAGCTGAAAATAATGATAAATAAGAGTCCTTTTCTAAAAATAATAATAATAATAATTAAGCTTCACCTAATCCATGGAATAATAGTCAAGCATAGCATCAGAGTATTAGAAACAATAATTTAAGAGCAAGTGGTTAGTTTTCATTTTTAGATAATCATAATTCTAAATAAAGTGATAGGTCTTCTTAAAAAGATGTTCAAAGTATTGATAGCAAAGAAAATGAACTAAATTAAGCAATTGCTGCAATATAAAAATTGACAATTGAAAAAAACTAATTGATAAACTAAGTAGAGTAACTTACAAATGAGCTAAACGAATAATCATAATTGTAATTAAAATACTAATAATAAATAAACTAATTGCAGACTGAATCAGAAAAATACAAAACAGAAATATCAGAGCAAATTCATATTTTGAAAATGGAATTAGAAAATGAAAAAATTTTGAGGTAGAATGAAGCAGTGATTTATAACCAAAAAATAAATAATGAATAATAGATCATAATTAATTTGTAATAAAAAAATGAAGAACTCCAAAAAACTCTTGCATAAAGAAGCACTAACATTTAAAAATCTATCTACGAGCTAGAATAAATTGGAAAAATTTTGAATGACAATGAATCTTGGTAAAAGATTTATTAGTTTTAGAAGGATAGTGAAGCTGGAAGTTATAAAGATTAGTTAAGCTTTTTAGATAAGATAAAAGAAAACAATTAAATTGAAGAAGAAATGGCTAAGTTACTTGACGAAAGAACTATTTTGATGTAAGAAATCACTAATTAAAATGATTTCTTAAAGGGAAAGCTGTAGGAATTTAAAAAATAAGGATATAGTTCAAGCTCTTCTAGCTAAAAAGAATTATCCTCAATATAGATTTTAGAGCAGTAATTGTAGATTTCAGAAATTTAAAAAAAAGAGTTGACTCAAGAACAAGATTTAATGGCTAATTTATATGAATGTCAAATTGCTTAGTTAAAAGCTTAGTTACAGAATAAAAATGAAATCATTTAAGTTAAATATTAAGAAAATAAATTCTTCTTAAATTAAATTTAAGATCTTGAAAATAGTATGAAGAAATCCCCTTACAGAAAAGAAGATAAAGCACCAATAGGCAATGTTGCTCCGTTTTGTTAAGTCCCTGAAAAACAAATAAAAAAGCAACAACAGTAAAAATTTTAAAATGTATTTTATTATATTAATTGTTATTATAAATAGAAACTAAGAGAATAATTTGTAATTATCTTAAAGTAAGAAAGAGGGAGAAGTCTAATTAAGTAAAAAAAATAATGAAGAAGAGCATTTGGATGAGTCTGAAGAAACAAGTAACGTAAAGCAAACTAATTTAATAGATAAAATCAGTGCAACTAAATAGGAAAGCAAACAATTAAGTGAACAATAAATAAAATTTAATCCAGCAGAAGAAGAATAAATGAAGTAAAAGCTATTTGCTGATTAAAATACTCAATAAGGAATAAAAAAAGCAGAAAATCAACCTATTGTACCAGTTTTTATGACATACTAAGAGTATAACCAAAGAATGAGCAAAGAAAATAAATAAAAATAACCAGATTTTTAGAAATCTAGTGGTTAACTTTAAAACGATAGCTATGCTGAAAAATAAGAAGCCTTTAACAAGAATAGCAAAAATTAATACAGTCCTGTAATTAAAAGAGAAGATTAAATATAGTAAGGTATGTAGCAATTTTAAGAAATGAAAGCAGTTAATTATGATCAAGAATAAGATGAAGAAGCCTTTTTTAATTAATAATAAAATTTAAGCTAATAGAATTTAAATGAAGGAATAAATTAGATTTAGGATGAAGATATAGATAAGAATAATCATTAAATGAGCAAAAATATCTTGGATAAATATAATGATTACTTGTAAGGAGAAAAGCTTTATACGGAGGAAGATAGCTTGAATTATTAAAGAAATCATGTGCTATCTACTATTAAAGAAGAATAATAAAGTGAACATTAAACTAACTTTTCTTCTGTTTATCAAAATTAAAATAATTAAGCCACTAATGAAGCTAAACCAGCTCAAACTAAAAAAAATACAATAAAAAATTATTCTAACTACATAGAAAATCTAAAAATGAACCTAAAATAGTCTCAAGAATAGAGAAAACTTTTAGAAGAGTAAGTAAATAACATAATCAAAACAAGTAACATAGGCTTTAAAGATGATGATGTAGATAATAGCTCTCTTGACGAGCCTTTTAACAAACAAATTGATAATAATGGAGTTTAAAACTAAGGAATCTCAGTATAAATTAAATTGTCTGGAAAAAAGGATTAAAACATTATATAAGAAAATTATTAGCAAGACTAAGCAAGGCAATAAGATTATGATTATTAATGGGATAGTAATGAGATTCCATAACTTGAAGAAGATGAACAAATTTATGAATAAAATGAAATGTAAGAAAACTAAAATGAGTTGTAAAATAATTTTGTCTATAATTAAAGCAAAGATGATAAACAGCAAAAAAGAAATTCAAAATATAAATACGATGATGAGATTCCAGTTAATCACAAATAAATTTAAAATTCAAATGAATATGAAAGACAATATCAAGAAATACTTAACCAACAAGATGCAATTAAATAATAATTTAAATATTTAAAGTGAAATTAAGTCATATTTCTCCTTCTTTTTCATTACAAAATCACCATTCTTATTTTTCAATTAATTAATTAAATTGTTTCATTTTACATTGAATAGAATTGTTACCTACTACTTGTAATTTAAAATAAAATATTTTAAATAAAAATTAAATGTAAAAAAAAAAATAAAAAATAAAAAATGCAAAATTTTCTTTTACGCTGTAAAAATTATCATTCAAATTGAAATAAAACTTAATTTATTTGAATAATATTTTCCACACAATTAGTTATTTTCTGAAAACTAAACACATTCTTATTAAATATTATCAAAATTGCGCTAAAAAAACATAGAATAATCAATCAGTATTGATTAACATATCCCCAAATATAAAATTTGAATTTGTATTTTATTATTTGTTTATTTGTTTGGTGGATTATCTTTTTTGCTTTTTTATCATTTAATAATAACAATCCAGTCTGAATTTCTGCCAAATTTCTTTCATCTAGATAATATACTAATAAGCTTTTAAAAAAACAAATTTAATTTCAGAAAGATTTATTAAAATAGCAAATAATAATTATTTGATTAAATACAAGGATATGGAAGTAGAAAATATAGGGTCTTAAAAAACACCTTAAAAAAAGGCTAGTTTAAGCAATTAACAAGTTCCTGAATAAGTTATTATCCATGTTGATAGTCCAGATTTAGAATAATATATTCCAGATTAAATGAAAGATTCAAGATCAACAGTAATTGATGAAAAACTAGAATACACAAATTATATGAATCTAAATGCAGAGAGAAAAAATGATAGTAGCAATTTAATTAGTGCAGGAGATCGCTAAAAATGTGTGGATTTTTATAAGCATTTAGATAATATTACTTTGCTCAGTAGTAAATAAGAGAAAGAAAATCAAATTATACAAAACTCAAATGAAATAAATAAATAACTATTTAGCAAAAACAATACTAGAGATTAGTTTCTACAAGAACAGATATAACATCAAAAGCTAAATGAATTGAATATTTTTGTAATTTATTGATTTCTTGTTGTATTTTTTAATATTTTACTAAATAGAAAGATAGTTAAAGCGAAGAGTATAGGTTGAAGCTCAAGTAAAAAGATTTAATTTTATCTCAAAAAGAAGAGGAAATATCTGAATTATTAAGGAAGTTAAAAAATTATGAATAAAGGATAAGTTTTTAAGAATCTGAATTAGTAGATTATAAATAATTGAATTCTAAATTAAAATAATTAATTGGTAAATTATTAAATAAGATTTTATTTAAAATAAAATAAATATTTGTTTTATTATTATTATCAATAGAGGAATAGAAAAGTAGCTTTGATAAAAAAATTGTAAAAATTGTTTTTAAATTTGAAAATAATTTGATTGATTTTGAATTTAAAATAGCATAAAATCTAGTCGAATTAAGATATGACCTCAGAAATCAATGGTGAATGGAAAACTTAGTTATTTGAATAAAAGGAAAAGATGGAGGAATTATAAAGATAAGTTTTGGTAATAAGTAGTTAATTAGACAAAAAAGAAATAGAAAATTAATCTTTGGCAGAGAAGAATATGGAATTAACTAATAATAATTATGATCTTAATGAAGAACTTGAAAAATAAAAGAGAGAATACAAGCTTTTGTAGGCATAAAGGAGATAAGAAGAGGGGATCTTTGATAATTATGGTAATCAATAGAATAAATTCATCAACTCCCTAGTTTCCTATTAGAAAGATTTAAAGGAAGTATTCTAGCAAATAAATAACAATCCAAGTAAAAAGATTTCAATTGATTGTTTATTCATTTTAAAATTGATAATTTCTGTTGTTAAAAAATAGTTATTGAGAAATATAAAAAGTAAAATGAGGAACTTATTTTAGAAAACACTTCTGTAAAATATTTTTAGTTTTGTTAATATTTTATACTGATAAATTGTTATTTATTAATATTAGTTAAGGGAGTAAGTTATTAAACTTAATCAGGATTTAAGTGAACATAATTTAGAATAAATTAAAAAAACTCATTAGCAAATAAGCAACTCATCTTCTGCAAATTAAGATGAAAATTAAAAAAACAACACTGAGACATTGTATTAAAGTATGATGTCAAAATTCTTGGAAATGGATGAAAAAATGGCTTAAAATGATAATGAAAAATTTGAAGCTTTATAATAGAAGGACTTCTGGTTCCAAAAATCTCATTAATTAGAAAATGAAGTTTCTTCATTAAAGGAATAAATAAAAATTCTTAATTCAAAAATTGTTGATCTAGAAAATCAATAATTTAACACCAAGCTAACTAACAAGAAAGCTAATAATATTAATGCTAATAAAACTAAGAAACGTAAAATTGGTAAAGACTCAGATGCAGAAGAGGATTCTCTAAACATAACTGATAAAAAATTAAAGCCTAATTATGATATAGAAACACCAAGTTTGTAGCTTAGTGTGTAAGATAGTTTGCAAAAGAATGATTTATCAGCTGAAAAAGAGCAATAACAAAGCTTTCCAGTTTTATCTAAGCCAGCTTAATAGACTAACTAAAATGTATCTGTCCCATCCAAAAATATTGCTTTATTCAAATTAAGAGTTTGCAATAAATGCAATTTAAATATTAAAAAAATGCAGGAATTCGAAACTTGCACAACATGCAACAGTAATTAATTTAAGAAGTTTTAATTTTAAAATATTTATTTAAAATAAATAATAAAATAGAGGATTATCATACCAAGTGTAAAGGTGACTCCGTTGTAGGAACATTTTGCCATACCTGCCATGAAAAGTAAAAGAAAAAAAATAATGCAGAAATGGAAGTTGAAAAGCAAAAAGAAAAACCATAAGAAATGGTACCCGAAAACTGAGTTAAAGGAATTCAATAAATAAATAATTTATTGTGAATTTGTATCTTAGAGTTTGTTGAGTTTAACTAATTTTAACTAAATTCTCATAATATTCTCTCATCTAACAAATACTATTTTCTCACAAGGACATTAAGTTATTTGGATCTTTTTTATAAAATAGAACTATACTTTTTATTCATCTTAAAATTAATAAAAAAAGCTTTGAATTATTTTTAAGACAATAATAATAAATTTTTTAAGTTTTAAATTATTTTAAATAAAATACATCCTTTTTAATTGCTTCATTTAGAATTCTTTTTTTCAAAATAAATTTTTTAAAAGTTTTATTTATTTATTTATGCTTAAGATTAAAATTAGAACCTTATGTTTATAATTTTAGATAATGTTTCAAATATTGTAATCAAATACAAATCTTTTAAAAATTAGAATAAGAAAATGAATAAATGGAAAATAAAAGATGAAATAAATACTATTGGTTTGTGAAGTTTACAATTCATTCAATTAAGAATTTTTTTATTTTAAGTGTTTTAGTGTGATTAGAATCAATTGTTTGTGATTTAAATATTTTAAAAACTAAAATTAGAATCAAAGTGTTTAATTTTAATATCTTTGAAAGACTTAAATATCATTTAAATGTAAATTTTATAAAGAATAAAAGAAATAAATTCTAAAATTAGTAAAATAAAGAATATTTTTTATATTTAATTTATACAATTTTTCTAAAGAAATTAATTATTAAAAAAAATAATAAAATAATGAATTAATTGTCATAATTTTTTTAATTTAAAGTTAATTTAACTATTTAGATTCTATAAAATTTGATTTATTTTTTGATTGATCACTCATCTAATTTTAAATAGAACTATTTGAATGATTCAAAAAATATTTCTATCTTCATTATCTTATCTCCAAGAAGTGACTCCCAACTTTTTAGCCAGGTCTTTATTTCCTGCTTTTCGGCTTCTTCACTTTATACCCACTCCATTAGTACTTCGGCCAATTTAACTAATAAAGTATCTTCCATTATGCTACTGACATCTTTAGATTGAATAAAATCACACCATCTGACTATATTTTCTACTACATCTAAGTCTTTTTGATCACTTGGGTTAATTTCTAGTTCATCAAGATAGAATTATAATTTAGGAATTATTTATTTAAGCATTAAATCATTCCATTGAGATTCAGATATTATCTTTTACCAAGGTTTAAGCCTTTCTAGCATAGAGCTATCTTGGATCTCCCATTTGGATAGAACCTAAGAGTATTTAGCTAAAACTAGCTTGAATGTATCTTTAAGTAGATCAATAGGAGAAATGATTGCAATCCAAGGTATCAGCCATAAATCAACATCAACCTAAGGGTTTTTTGCTTCTTATTTGGTAGAAGGATGCCATTTTTTAACAGCATCATTAAGTTTAGGCAAAATAAAACTTTAGACTAGATCAGAAATAACTTGTTTGGGAAGGACTTTTTGATATTCTTCAAGACAATCTATGATTGAATTGTTATTTCTTAAGTTTGTAGGATTAAATTCTTTGATCATGAAATTCTTTAAATGAGGCATAAAGGAGTTATTAATTATATATTATGTATATCTTTGTATAATTCTTTCATTCTTCTCATTCAAAACAGTATCTCTCTGTAAGTAAATATTTGCTGATAATTCACTCTCATATCTATGTAAATTTTGGTTTTATTTAAATAAGAAAATTTTATTGAGAAGATATTCAACCTATTAAATAAGTTAAACTTATTTTTTAATTTCAGCTTTGTCAAAATTAGTTAAAAAGTTTTAAGATTGTTGTAAAATAGATTTATTTTTTAAGCTAGATCCTTCAATATCATACCCATTATCTTCATTAATTTCCATTTCAACATCTTCTTCTTGCTCTTCATATAATTTATGATTATTTTAACTCAATTTAACATTTTGTTTATAAATTAAATTCTAAAAATGCTGTTTAAGATTTGAAGTGATTTGTTTAACAAAAAGCTGTTCCAAATTATAATTGATAAATTATTCACTGCATTTTTCAAACATTTCTTTGAATTTAATATAAATCTATTCTCCACTGAGCTTTTCCTCTTCTGTTCTGATATTTTAAAGATTTTCTAAAAGATTTACTGTTTGATTCATTACTTTTTTGTGACTATTTTATTTTTCTGTTATTTACTACTCTTCATACTACACTGTCACTATGCGATCCTATTCAGTTTTAACTTTGGATGATAAATTCATTTTCTTTCCTTTAGATTTGTCAAGTTTATTCTTTAAATTAAGAAGTATTTCTGAAAATATGGGATTTTCTTGTCTAGCTAAAGATTTAGCGTCTAGAATCTTGGTAGCAGCAAAGAAATCAGAGTAACCATTTCCTTTTCCACTGTCATAAGTAACTTAGCTATCACCTCTCATATCAATAATTTTCATGTTTCCAGTATTTGTGGAACTAGGCTAAGAGATATCACTCTTTATAATAGAGTCTTAGATATCTGCCATACTACCTTACTTAGCTTACTTGCTCTTCTTATTTAAGTGAGCAAAAAATCGATTAGGAAAACGCTTATTCTCCTCATTTCTTTTGATGTAAGTTTTTTCAAACTCAATAGTATTTTCTTCATCATAATCTCCAAAATCTGACTGATTTTTTTTAAATTCACTATAAGCTTCTTCAAATTCATCGATTTCTCCTTCAACATCAATACCATATTCTTTTAACAACTTTTTATTTTCAGCTTCCATTTACTTATAATTATCTTACATCGTAAAGCTTTGCTTGAACTAAGCTTCAACAGGCTTAGCACGACCTTGCTCTTCTTTACCAATACCTTTTCCTACCTTATAACCCATTTTTTAAAGCATAGCAAAACCTTTGCCATAGTTATCTTTATGTGTTTTAGCTTCGATCGTTTCCTACTAAGTTTCTAAATTAACAATTCCCTTAGATTCTTCCTCTATTTCTTCATCTGTTTTCTTTTTAAATTATTTTCTCTACTATCCAAACTTCATGGGTAAATTGAATTATTAGGTTTGTTCTTCAAAAATTGCATCTTCATCATCCTCTCTATTCCTTTTAAAGTTGAAAATTTTCTTCTTTCTCATTTATTCTTTAGTTAAACGTATCTAAGATGACTTAGAGGCTCTGCTAAACTAGAATTTCTCATCTTAATCTTCATAAGCATCTTCATCCTCAGCTTCTTGATTATTGTTTTCATCCTCATCATCATCCCCACCTAAATCTTCTAAGTCATCTAAATCATTTTCAATAGTACTATCACCTAACTTCTTGTTGTTAGATTTTGATTTCAAGATAGATTTCAATTTATTTTTTTCTTATTTTTTTGAAGAGTTTGATTTAAAAAAAAGTTTATTTTTACTTTTTTTTGAAAATCCTTCTACATCATCTTCATCATCCTCCTCATCATCTTATTCATATTCTTCTTGATCATCAGAATCATTTTCATCATTTTTCTTTGATGTTCTACCTCCCTTCGAAAACATCTGCATATAATTTTACTTTCCTTTATTCTTTTTCTATGAATTACTCATTTCATCTTCATCGTTATCACTTTTTTCATCTTCTTCTTCATCCTAAATTTCTATATCATATAAAAGAGGATCAAAACCATCCTCAAATCTGGACTGTTATTACAACTTTTTCTTTTTCTTTGAAATTTCATTTTCTTACAAATTACTCTCATCGAATTTCACAGACTTTTTCTATTTAGATACCTTTTTTTAATTATCAGTATTTTATTTTATATCATTGGATTTCTTAGATTACTAATCTTCTTTCTCAGACTATTACTGATTAGCATACTTTACTTTAATACTTGTATCAGGATTGTGCTAGTATAAACCACTCTTCCTGAAATTCATGGCTAAAGTTGTTTTTGCTAACTACTTTGATCCTTTAAATACACTTTCTTCAACTTCTGAATTCCAAATACCATAGATCTAATCTTCCTTTGAAAGTTTTTTAGGTTTCTATTTTGTGAATGAAATAAAACCATTTTCATCTATATGAGAACCAAATTCTTCATCATCCATGTTAAAACCTGTTTTGCTATAGCTCATTTTAGCTAAGTAATAATATGTTTAACTTTTTTCTTAATGAATATAAGCTATAAATAAATTAATTAAAGAAAAATTATTAATTAAATATACTATCATGCTATCCTAAACTAATAATAACAAACTTAACTAGACACAAAATTTATTATCAAAAATCTATTACATATCTAGATCTACTTTAAAATTAAATATTTTTTATTTAATTTAGTAATATTGATATTCTCAATGCAAAGATTCAAATAACTTGAGAAATAAATGGGGTTTTAAATTAAAAAATTATTGATATTCAGTTGAATAAAAAATCTTTTAAATTTTACTCTTAAAAAAACTTAATTTTCAAAATATGATAAAAAATCTTTCTGAAAAAGAGAAAAGAATCTCATTTAATTTAACTGAAAATTATTTTAAGGTAAAAAATATATATATAATTAAAATGATCTAATGCTAAAATAATAAAAATACTAAATTTTTATGAGTTGAAAATAGAAAATTGAAAAAATTTAATTAAACAATAAAATTTCACTATTTAAAATTTTCAAAGAATTTATTGTGAGGTATTTGCTAGAAAATTAATTTAGAATTAGCAAAACTTAATTTCTCACTTTAATTTCAATATATTAATTGATAATTAATTTAAAATAAACTAAAAAGAAGAGATCATAATAAATAAATAAACAATTCAGGTTTTTTTAATTTTAATTTTTTGCAGGAATAATGGTAAACAAGTTTAAAATTAAATTTATCATTTTATTTACCAAAAAAGAATAAAGGTAAAAATTTTAACGAAAACAGAAATATTAAAAATAGATAATTTGAAATTAATAAAAATAAAAGAAAATTTTAGATTAACAATAATGAATAAAAATTATAAATAAAGGAAGTGGTTTAGATGTATTGAAGAGTAAAATTAAATGAAGATATTAAAAACAAAAAAATAAATCAATACTAAAATAAATCATTTTTAATAATTTTTTTTTAATTTTTTTTCAGAGTTTTTGAAATTGAAATTTCTTTTTTTTTAGAACAAGAATAGTGTTTTTGTGTTTTTTGATTTTAATTCTATAGTTGTTTATTGATCGAATAAACTAATAATTATTATGTTTAAGAAATTAACAATAGTATTTTGATCAGATTTAATAATTTTTTTAATATCTTTTTTGAGAGTTTTTGAAATTGAAATTTCTTTTTTATTTAGATTAGAAATAGTGAATTGGATTTTAATTCTATGGTTATTAATTGATCTAATAAATTAATTCTTATGTTTAAGAAATTAACACAAGGAGATAATCAACCCAAAAGTCTAAATATATTTACATTGATTGATTGCTAATTTAATTATCAATTGAGCATATTTATCTTTTACAATCTTAAAAAAGAGATTAGGCATTTATTAATAGTTCTGAGCATTTTATAAAATGTTTTAATTACATGCTTCCTTAATTATTTTTTTATTCATTAAATAGTTTTCTTCTCAATAAATTTAAATTGATTTTTTTATTTCTTCCATTAAATGAAGATTAGTTGTTTTGCTAATTTAAGCTTATTTCTATATCCAATTGAATCTAAGCATGTTCATCTTCTATAAAGGCTTAATAAGCAATTTTCTCAAATGCTTTTTTAGTTTGTTCAGGTAAATTTTGCCATTTCATTATTTAAACAACTTAGAGAATAATTTAAGGAGGATATTGTATAGGATTTAAGTTTATTATTTTTATGAAACTATCAAATATGAGTTAATGTAATTTCTTTCCATCAATTGAGAATTGGTTTTGTTGAACTGCTTTTTTGTCAATTTAGTTCATTTTATTATTTAGTTTTCTATTTGAAGGTTCATCATTACTCCATAGCATATTTAGATATTCTTAGTATTCTTTCTCTTCTCCTTTTAAAGATCCATTTATATCTTTCAAATTGAAGTCGCAAAATTTGTGCATTCTTAGTGAGATAAATTTTTTTATTTTATTTAGTTAGTTTTTGGTTTTTATTTTTACTTAAATATTTTATTTTTTTGTGGCAGTCACCTCTTTTTTAAAATGATTGATTGGTAAATTATTAGAGTTTTTATCAAAAAAATTTTTTATTTGAAATAATTTTTTTAAAAACCCTCTAATCAATTTTTAAAAACCCTCTTAAAAATTTAAAAACCCTCTAATGAAAAATTAAAAAAATTCTAAAAAATTCATTTCTTAAAAAAAATTATTTGTTTGAAATTAATAAAATTTTTAAAAATTTGTTTTGTTTTAGAAAT